>JARYGA010016805.1:0-29039 GCA_030545235.1 Helianthus tuberosus
TACTTTATCACCATTTGATATGTTAAAAAGATCATTGTGTGACACTAGTATATTTAAATTGAATATTACATGTAATTTATCAGGGGGTATTTAACATACTAACGTAGTGATACTATTGTAACTACAATACTTTAGTGTAATCATTTGTAAAATTTAATGTACTTTATTTACTAGTTCTATGGTTAATCAATACTTATGGGTTCTTAAATCTTAATGTACTTTATTTACTAGTGAATACACACACAGTGTAAGTATTGAGTTTGGAGGCCCAATTCTATAGGTTTCGTGTGACAGATAATTAAAAGATTAAGGCCCTGTTTGGTAGCCTCTTAATCCATTCAGATGCTGCCTCTTAATGAAATCATTTGTGGCCCTTATGTCTGAATGAATAAGAGGTAACCTTATGATAAGAGGTAACATCTGAATGGTAAACCATCACATGCCACATTCTTCTACATTATCTTTGTTAAACTCTTAAATGATTTCATTAAGAGGTAGCCTCTTAATGTCATTCAGATGCTACCAAACAGCCCCTAAATGTGTCAGCCGTGGCCCATTTATATAGCTAGTCTTATTTGAGAAAAAACATTTTTCTAATAGTATGTTCACATGTATTTATATTTGTTCATTGGTGAATATTATACATATTTATTTACTATACATACATTTACTAAATGGGAGAATAGTGCCAGACATAACATTTACCAAATGGGAGAATAGTGTCAGGCAGCTGTCTGACACTTTCCCATTGGACCAATAAGTTTATCATTTTATATCCATTTTAAAATTACGTTTTGCTCCTGTTTAAAATTACCGTTTTGCGCCCAGCTCAAAATAAAATTACGCTTTTGCCTCCATCTCAAAATTACGATTTTGCCCTCAATTCAAAATTACGATTTTGCCTGGCACTCTCCCATTGGACCAACCAGTTTATTATTTTATATCCATTCTACAATTACGTTTTTGCCCCTCTTTAAAAATACGGTTTTGCCCCCCACTCAAAATAAAATTACGCTTTTTTCTCCAGCTTAAAATTACGATTTTTCCCTCCATTCAAAACAAAATTGTGGTTTTGCCCTCAACTCATAATTACCTTTTCGCCCCCAGTTCAAAATAAAATTATGTTTTTGTCCCCAGCTTAAAATTACGATTTTGCCCTCTGTTAAAAAATGTGATTTTTCCCCGTTTAAAAAATTATGATTTCGCCCTCAGTTCAAAATTACGTTTTTTCCCCAGTTCAAAATAAAATTATGCTTTTGCCCCCAACTCAAAATTACAATTTTGCCCTCGATTCAAAATAAAATTGTGGTTTTGCCTCTCGCTTAAAATTACGATTGTGTCCTTAGTTCAAATTTATATTACGCTGTTACCCCAAGTTCAAAATTACGAATTTGCCCCTGTGAAAATTTACAATTTTGCCCCTGGTTCAATTTACAGTACTGCCATCACTTTAGCTTTTAGCAAATTACGATTTTACCCCAGTCAAAAAATACAACTTTCCCTCAGTTAAAAATTACAATATTGCCATTATTTTAGTTTTTTTTATCAAAACTATAAAAGTGTTTTGTTTTAATTGGTTGACTTGATTTAATTGTTTTTCGTGTCAATGAGCTGCCTAACACTCGCTCATTATTCGGCCATCGCCCCGCAACGTAGACGGGGCATTAACTAGTTATATAACTATAAAAAGACTATGTCGGTGGAAGTGGGCCACTAACTACTTGCCATACACCCCTTTGTTCCCTGGTAAACCCATATATGTCATTCTTAATTTGTTTACCTAAATTCCGGAGTAGTAATAGGGCTGTTCAAAAAGCTCGCGGCTCGGAGCTCGCTCGAAGCTCGCTCGGATTTAGCTCGGAAAAAGCTCGCTCGATTTGGCTCGGTTTAAAAGTGAGCCGAGCCGGCTCGGCTCGGTTAGAAAGTGAGCCTAGCTCGGCTCGGCTCGTAACGAGCCGAGCTGGCTCGGTTTGGCTCGCTTTGTAGCTCGGCTCGGTTTAGCTCGAATTATTTTACTTATAATAAGTTTTAATTTTATATACATTATAATATATTACAAAAAAACTGATTATTATTTACATGTATATAGGTTTTTAATTTGATATTTATGGCATATTTGAAGATTGATTACCATACTAATGAACTAATATTGTATTTTATTGAAATTAAAACTTATTTTGCGTTGTTAAACTTGATTTTGGTTTGAATTGTATTAGGTTGAACTTATTTTGAATATATTCTTTTAAATTATTGAATAATATTTTAGGCTATTAAATTTTAAGAGGTATATATTAGTTTTTTTTTTTATAAAATCGAGCCAAACCAAGCCGAGCCGAGCTAGCTCGGTTTAAAACCAAGCCGAGCCCGAGCTTAGATTTTCAGCTCGGTTTCAAATCCGAGCCGAGCCGAGCCAGCTCGGTTTATAATCGAGCCGAGTCCGAGCTTGGCCTGGCTCGGCTCGGCTCGGCTCATGAACAGCCCTAAGTATGACCGGCAAACTTAGTTGTATTTATCCTTCAATGCTTTTTCATGGCCACCCCTAAGCTTTCAACATATTTCAGGTTAAGTCCCTTTTATTATTTAATTATGATATTTAGAAACAAAGTATGTCATATGCATACAAACTCAAGTCATATGCAGAAAAACTCAAGTGCTTGCATGTATTAGTGGGTCATATCCATACATAAACAAGAAAAAACCGTTCGTATAAATTCGAGTTAGTTTACATTTACCGCTTTGAGTTTCTAAAGTTCGACTTTACCCCTTGCGTTACTTTATTTTTAAAAACAAGCTTTTTACGTAGGTATTTTTATGTACGCGTTGGTATAAATTTAAAGTTGGTTTATGTTTAGACATCAACTTTTCCTTGGAAACGAGTCAGCTCAAGTATAATACGTTATCGTGCTTAATTTATATACTTTTCCAGTTGATCTACTTTTTTACGTAAATTTTGCACCAAATCGAGCGTCGTTAAATATAATACATTTTCATTCGACTATATAAATTCGAGTTACTCTATGTTTCTACCCCTAGTTATTTTTTTCTATGTTTTACGTTTCGGTTTAATTTCTCGAATTTATATAGTCGAATGAAAATGTATTAATTTCAGTGATGAGGGGTGCGAACTGGGTTAAAAGTAAAAAAAACAAATGGTCTAAATTACAAAATTGAAGTTATTTATTAATTTTAGATAAAGATAAGGATAAAAATAAGTGATATCTATATATTGGTTATTAATTAATATTAATATTAAAAGAAATTTATTAAATAAATATAAATAAAATTTATGAGGTTTATAAGGAGAGAATGACATGTGTCATTATTTGGAGTCTTTTATTATAAGTTAGATTGATTTAAACGTATATTTTTATATAACTTTTAAGATACGATCAAATTACCAGTTATCAAACAAGAAATCATAAAAATGAATGTATACTGTTACTGATGTTGTTTAGTACGGTATGGTAGCAATACGATATTAATTCATCAAAAGCAAAAAACACTAAAAATAAATATTGATACGGATACAAATGTTACTCAATCGGTTTTGATTGAATTTGGTATGACAATGACACAACACCTGTTTAAAAAATATACATCGTAATGTTGAAATAAAAAGAGGGGTACAATTGTTTTTGCTTTTTTTCAATATTGTTTTTTCTAAGGTTTTATTATTTTATTGGTTTATTACTTTAATTGATTTAAGTATATTTTGTTCTCTCATATAACTTTTAAGATACGATCAAACTACCCGTTATCAAACAGGAAACAATAAAACGGAATATATACCAGTACCGATGATGTTCGGTACAATATGGTAGCGATATAGTATCAGTTTATTGAAAGAAAAAAAAACTAAAAATAAAAAATATTGGTATCGATACAAATGTTCAATTGGTTTCAATTAGGCTTGGTACGATAGCAGCAGAATATCCGTTATAAAAAAATATCGTAATGTTGAAATAAAATAAACATAAGATGCAAGCGTACCGAACAGATATCAACTGAACAACATATATGTGTTTTTTTGTTTTCGATCGATGTAGTGCTTTCTCTTTCAATTACCATATCGAGTGCATGTACTGTAACGAACCAAATTGATACCGACTTAATCCCCGCCGCGAAGCGCAGGGAAATATCACTAGTTATATCTAAAATCTAGACAATTATTATTAGGGTAAATTACATTTTCCGTCCTTTATGTTTGTAACGGGGTTGCAATGGATGACCTTTATCTTTAATAATTACAGTCACAGTCTTTTATTTGCAAAACTCGTTACACCTTAGGTCCTTTAACCCTAACTTGGTTATAACATTCAGTTAACTGAAGTCATGTGCAACCCATGTGAGGGCAAAACAATCTTTTAATATATAAGAAAAGAATATTAAAATTTAAAAACTTATATAAAAATTATAAACTAAACATTCATCATCTCCCCTTTTACTCTATCTATCTCTCCCCTATACTCTTTCTCTCTCTAATACAACTTCTACAATCATCATCATCAAGCCATTAGACCGATGGGTATGGGGGTCGTCCCCGGATCGTCGCCGTCCCGGTGGATCGTCCCACACCGCCCCCTGGGCACGTCGGCGGCACTTCCGTCGGAATAGAGACGGAGGAGACGGGCCATGTGGGTTTTTTTATTATTTTTTTTAAAGGGTGGTAGGCCATGTGGGTTTTTTATTATTTTTTTATTAAAGGGTGGTGGGCCATGTGGGTTTTTTTTATTATTGTTTCTCTCTCTCCTTAAATATATATTATTTTTTTTATTAAGGAGGGTAGTCCGCCCACACCCCTGGGTAGTCCCCAAGAGGATGCTCCTCCTCCCGTGATTACGTGGCGGGTAGTCTCCAAAGAGACTATCCTCCCCGTACCCACCGGTCTTATAAAACCCCCTACACCCTCATCCTTCTGTAACAACCATCCAACAAACCAACCAACAACCCATCATCCAAACATGAAGGAACTTATAAACAACGACTATCAACTCACCGGCTAGATCGGACGAGGCCGCTTCGGAATCGTCTACTGCTGCTACTCCACCATCACCGGCGTGAGAGAGAGATGGAGACACAGAGGTTAGAGAGGAAAAACCACTGCATACGATGGCTCACGGCAGCGGCGCCAGGTCTATGACCAGCAACTACAGCACTAACACTCCTGGCGCCAGGTCTATGACCATGAATAGAAGAAAATGTGGTTACGAGTTTTTGTTTGCCTCTAGAAATGTCATCTATCCGTATTCGCACATTTCCGTCACCTGCAAATAATTAAAGCAATAAAGATCAAATAAACCATTTAAAGAAAATGAAAATACGAGTTGCGAGAATTTAAAGATTGTAAACTTACTTGACGCTACAAGCAGCAAGCTTGTTCAAAAATCAATGCAACAGATCGAAATGAACAATAACCGATCAGTAGTGTATCCTCTCAGTAGTGAATCTTCGATGGCGTTTAGTCGAATCCACATTTGCTGATTAAAGGTCTTATACAATTAAATGTGTTTCTTTTCTTTTGAAAATCCTTTAGCTTAAACAAGATATGTATAGATAACCCGATTGACCCATTTGTATATAAATGGGTCAAAAATGCCATTTCTACAGTTTGCAAGAATCTAAAAATAGCAAAAGAGCTAGAGAATGGGACCTGGGAAGCAAAATGCTTGTGGACTGCATTAACCAGAATAATAATAATAAGAAGAATAAAAGAAAAAGACACTTCACTGCAAAATTTTCAAATGGAACTCACCAGTCAATCAAGGTTGTGATGTTCTCACTTGCTGGTTCATATGGGATCCACCTTGAGCTTCAACAGGCAAAGTTGAGGCTATGTTTTGATATTGAGCGGCAGACTGTGGTGGCAAAGGCTGAGCCGCATAGCACATACGTTGTCCCTGTTGTGAAGGATCCGCAAATTCATATACATAATTACCACTACTGCCACCAGAAGCAACGAGTTGAGAAGGTTGAGGAACATGAGAGTAGCCAATGAATTGAGGCTGCATCTGTTGATGGCTAGAAGAAACCTTCACAAGTTGAGGAGCCGCTGCACCAAGATTCGCGGCGGTTCTATACACGCCTGCTGGTGCTTCAGTTTTAGCGGCAGGTTGGTCAACCCGGGGTGCGGTGATCAAACCAGAAGGCGGTGGAACTTGATTATTAGGAGGTGCAGAAACAGCAGGAGAGGCATCAGCCAGCAATGGCAAGTTATAGCCTTGTGGCGGCTGTCTAACCGGCATATAATAGACCAAATTATGTTGATCAAGCACCTGATGGGGAGCATGATATTGAGTTTGTGACGGGTATATCTGGTAATACGACGCCATTGGAACCATTCCCGATGGGTGGTGCTGGAAGTATTGTGGCGGTGGAACAGCAATATGAATAAACTGAGGTTGGTGATGCATTTGATGATTTTGTGTATCAACTCGCGCAGGCTGCGCAGCTGGAGTTGAGAGTAAATACGAAGAGTCTTTAACTTGTCGGATTAGAGTGAATATTTCCCTAAAAGAGGAACAAAAAGTAACTAATCAGAGGTGTGGTAGTAAAAAAAACTCTATCGCTCAGAAACCCAACACAATTAATCAACAATCCTGTTTCATTGTTCTAATTTTCTACATGTAAGTAAATAGCACACCAGCCAACTTAAATAAAGTTGAAGCAAGTACAAACTGTGAATCAAATGGGTCACCTTTTCATTTACAATTCATAAACAGCTGAACAATGAGATCCAAGCTAATCCATACCTAAGGATATGAACACCATAAACAGGGTATTATAGTCTTACGAGTCTTTGATGAGACATTATCATGAACTTACATAATATGCAGCCCAATGACAGACCTCACGCTGAATCCAGTTTCTTGAGCAATTCAAAAAGCCACGTCTGAATTAAAAAAATAATCCGAGTGACTGAGAAAACAAGCACATGTCTATTAATTCAAATCAAACCAAACAAATACCAAACTAACTATATGTAACGTTAATTACAATCTTCAGGCCCGTCAGGTGGCCCAAAGTACGGTAGGTGATCGATCGTTAACCGTTTTAACGTGGAACTTGCGATTGTGATGTTCTTCAAATTCAAACACTCACAGTCAACCAAAGTCAACTCTTCGAGAACCGGACATCCTGAGAAAAGCTTTTGTGTTGAGCCGTCGTTCACGAATGTAACGAGAGATAAATGCAAGGTTTTCAAATATGGGAGATTGATGACAGTCGGGAATTCAAGAACACAATTCATTTCTTGTTTCAAACTGGTCAACGTTTGACTACGAAACACGGAGCTCGGGAGACGGGAGCACAAACGAATCATCGACAAAGAGACAGAACCTCAGCCGTTGTAACCAACCTAAGCCTAATTTCAATTTCACAAATTTCAAACCCTAATTTTAGGAGTTTTAAGATATCTTGGATCTCTTTCCTATAGAAATTGAGACGAATTGATCTCTTGTCGGCCCGTTGTTAAGTAAACGCATTGCAAATTCAGATCATCAATTCAACAAACCTTAACATTGAAAAATAAACCTTTTCAGAAGATTAAAAAATAAATGAAAAAAATCGTACCTTTGGCCAATATCATTAGGGTTTGAAACCAAGCGTGGTGACGAAAGACTACTCTGTCTGTCGCTGATGTTGTGGTGGCTATGCCGCCGTAGACCGGTCATCGGAACCACCGACCGGATCCATCATATTCTCTCTTTCTCCGTTTGTAGCTCCATCTCTCTCTCCAACTCTCTCTTTTTCTCCGATCTGTATAGAGAGTAGAGGGGGCGATGGAAACCACAGGAAGGCAAGACGCTACATTTGCAATTGAAAAACTGAAGGCATGTGATAGGTTTTTATGGGGAAAAGAGGAAGGTCGTGTGAGGGGACAGGGGCAGAAATGGTAGAAAATGACAAAAAAAATTAGAGATTTTAACTGGCTTTTCATATGCCATCTTAAAAATGAAGGTGGAAATTACTATTATGTCCAATGAAATGCTTTATATATGTATATATATATATATATACTAGTAGGGTGCCCGCGCGATGCGGCGGGGGCGACACTTTGGATTGCGGCACTCGTTGCTGGTAGTTTTCTTATTTGTATATGATAACATTATTGTGGTGGATATATGTCATAAGTGTTACACATGGGAGCCTAACACCTATAATGTCTTGCAATGTTCGCCTGACGTTTCGCCATCGATGCCTCATCCCATATAATTAACTTGGATGACCTAATTAGTTGACTTATAATTCCTAAAATTTTGGGACATAGTTTACTATTTATCTACTAAATATCGTAAATTAGTATTAAATAAATATCGTAAATTAGTATTAAATAATTCCTAAAATTTTGGGATATAGTTTACTATCTATCTACTAATATCGTAAATTAGTATTAAATAATTCCTAAAATTTTGGAACATAGTTTATCTTCTATCTACTAAATATCAAAGTTTTGTTTTGTTATAAAAATTAATAATAAATAAAGTATAGAAAAACTGTTTTAAACATGTAAAGATTCGTATGTTAATAAAAAATACTAAACAAATGACAAAAGTATATTAGTTCAATCGAGATGTAAATTATAAGTGCAATAAAATAACACAAAACATAAACTTCAAATATAAAATAAACTTTATTATTCATGGGATAGTCTAGATCAAACAAAAACAACTGAAAATGAAAAAATCATAAAAACACTTGATATATTTCATCTAATTTCTCTTCTTTTTTTGATCCGTTTTTCTTGTTTGTGCTCGAATCAGCAGTATCATCTAATTCATCTTCTTTCTCATCGTCCTCAGAATCATCTAAATTTATAACCTCGACTCATTTCCATTCAGAGAGTCTCTTAGATCTTTTCTTTTGATTCTCATACTTCCGATCCTTAAAAAAACAAAAATTTAATAAAAAAGTTAAAAAATGATTAAATAAATTTTATAAAAAAAACAAATATTGAATAAAAAAATTTAAAAAAGATTAAATAAATTTTAAAATTACCTCTTTACTAAATTGACGTTGAAGATTAGACTTGTATGGACTGAACATTGCACCATAAGAAATAATTTCAACACTATTATCACCATTATCCTACAATAAAACACCAAATAATAACATAACGAACTTGTTAATATGAAAAATTAGAAGCGAAAATATTACTTAAAAACTAACAAAAGGTTGTTCGACAACTGGGGTGTTTAAATTTGTGTGTTGAATCTGAAAAATCAAATAAGTTAGTATTCACATAAAAGTAAATAAAAGAAAACAATTATTCATTATTGCGATATAACAAAACTTATCATAGGACCGACCTTAGATTTTTCAATATCGCATGCTTGTTTTTTCGCATCAAATGAATTCAGAACTGGCTCCATATTTTAAATCTGTTTAGCAATAGAAATGTAGAATTGTGAGTGTTTGCTATATATTTATAGTAGTCCATTAGGGTTTAGTTTTAGATTGGTCATCCACTTATTTAGGAAGTTTGTTGTGAGTTTTAAGTTTTTAAAATAAGATGCACATATCCTGTTTAGTTTGTTGTGGCATGTTTAATAGGAAGTTTGTTGTGAGTTTTATCTATACTATATTAAACATGTCACAACAAACTGACTCTGTACAAGTAAAATTAGGGAATATTTTAGTTTATTAATGTCGTTCAAAACAAAAAAACTTGGGTAAAAAACAAATGTTAATGCACGGTAGCTAGGTAATGGTCAAAGCTGGCTTTGGTAAAAAACAAATGTTGGCTTTAATCAATTGTACATTTACGCATCGGCTATTTGTACTTTATGAACGCACGGCGAAACTAAAAAAGACAACTATCGAAACGTTTAAAAAAATGTGCCGATCGTCATGGTACCTTCGGATTTTTTTAAAACATTACGGGTTGTAAGATATCGCAGGAATACATTAAAGAATTAAAGAGGGGGGAAGTGTAACTAATTACCCATAATTATGTTAAATGTCAAGGATTTAAATGTAATAGATTGAGGGACTAAAAAATAATTATGGTTTAAAAGACCACTTTACCCTCATTCTAGGGGTTTATTTATAAATAATGAGGGAAGAAGTTCTTAACTTTTGGGAATCCTTCCCTCATGTATTATAATATAGTATAGATATATATGTATATATATATATATATATATATATATATATGGTAAGGTTCATGCGAGAACCACCTTTATTGCGAGAACCGCGAGAACCAATGTGAACACAACCTAAAATAGCTAAAAAAACCTAACCCCCCCCCGAAAGCTAAAATGCTAAAAACTAAACCCTAAAAAAATCTAAAAAAAATAAAAAAAAATCTAAATTTTTTTTAAATATTTTTTATGTTAAAATCGCTACATTTAGTAGCAAAAAAAAATTTAATTTTTTTTTTGCTACTAAAAGTAGCGATTTTTTTATAAAAAATATTAAAAAAAAAAATTGTGTTTTTTTAGCTATTTTTAGGCATTTTTGGTTATGTTCACATTGGTTCTCGCGGTTCTCGTAATAAAGGGTGGTTCCTAACGGATCTTTGTCCTATATATATATATAGGGAGGGGCTCATGCGAGAACCACCCTTATTGTGAGAACCATGAGAACCAATGTGAACACAACCTAAAATAGCTAAAAGAACCTAAAAAAACCCTAAAAAACCTAACCCCCACCCCCCCCCACCCAAAAACCTAAACCCCCCACCCCCCCCCCCCCCAAAAAAAAAACCTAACCCCCCCCCCAAAACCTAAACCCCCCCCCCCCCCCCCAAGCTAAAAAAAACCTAAAAAAACCTAACCCCACCCCCCCCCCCCCCAAAAAAAAGCCTAAACCCCCCTCCCCCACCCCCCAAAAACCTAAACCCCCCCCCCCCACCCCCCCCCCAAGCTAAAATGCTAAAAACTAAACCCCAAAAAAACCTAAAAAAATCTAAAAAAAATCCAAAATTTTTTTTTTGATTTTTTTAATATTTTTTAGGTTAAAATCGCTACTTTTCGAAGCAAAAAAAAAAAAAAAAATTTTAAAATTTTTTTTTTTTTTTTTGGTTCGAAAAGTAGCGATTTTAACCAAAAAAATATTAAAAAAATCAAAAAAAAATTTTTTGTGTGATTTTTAGCTATTTTTAGGCATTTTTGGTGTGTTCACATTGGTTCTCGCGGTTCTCGCAATAAGAGGTGGTTCTCGCATGATCTTCTCCCTATATATATATATATATATTAATTCCAAATTAATATTTCAATAATAAACGTATAAAGTTTTATTGAAATATTAATTTGGAATTAATATATAGATATATATATATATATATATATAGGACAAAGATCCGTTAGGAACCACCCTTTATTGCGAGAACCGCGAGAACCAATGTGAACACAACAAAAAATGCCTAAAAATAGCTAAAAAACACAAAAAAAATCATATTTTTTATAAAAAAAATCGCTACTTTTAGTAGAATTTTTTTTTTTGCTACTAAAAGTAGCGATTTTAACATAAAAAATATAAAAAAATAGTTTTTTTTATGTTTTTTGGGGGTTTAGTTTTTAGCATTTTAGCTTGGGGGGGAGGGGGTTTAGGATTTGGGGGGGGGGGGGGGGTTGGGTTTTTTTAGGTTTTTTTTGGGTTTTAGTTTTTAGCATTTAGCTTGGGGGGGGGGGGGGGAGAGGTTAGGTTTTTGGGGTGGGGGTTAGGTTTTTTTAGCTATTTTAGGTTGTGTTCACATTGGTTCTCGCGGTTCTCGCAATAAAGGTGGTTCTCGCATGATATATATATATATATATATATATATATATATATGGGATCGCTAAAATAAAAACCACATCTAGTTGTAAGAAACCATGGGAACCACTTTTTAGCCCTTAGATGAACTAGATGGATGGATGAGATTAAAAGTAGTTAATATTAATATTAAAAGCTTTTTGTCTTATTATGTCTTTAATATTTTAATCAAAAAGGGTATTTAAGTAATTTTGTTTTTTTTGTCTTATTAGTTTTATTGTTTTTTAATACATCTTTGTCCCTATTGCATTAAATGTTTTTTTTTTCTTCTAAAATCAGTTTTTTTTATTAAACAAACAAATTGAAATCAGATTTTTTGATAAAAAAAATTTACGTGCGTTTTTTTACGACACGTTTTTTAAGCGCGTTTTTTACGACCCGTTTTACGCTCCGTTTTTTCACGCCGTTTTATGACCCGTTTTTTACGACCCGTTTTACGCCCGACTTTTTCACGCGTTGTTTTTTCAACGCGCCGTTTTTACGTTAATGTTTTTTACGTTTTACGCGCCGGTTTCTTACGTTAACGTTTTTCTACGTTTTACGCGTCGGTTTTTTACGTTTTACGTTTTACGTTTTTATGTTTTACGTAAAACTTTTTACGTTTTACGTTAAAATTTTTACATTTTACGTTTTACGTTTTTACGTTAAATTTTTTACGTTTTACGTAAAAAGGTTTACGTTTTACATAAAAAAGTTTACGGTTTACTTTAAAAAGTTTATGGTTTAAGTTTTTTTTCTTTTACAAAAACTTTT
Organism: Helianthus tuberosus; assembly: GCA_030545235.1. Classification (NCBI taxonomy): domain Eukaryota; kingdom Viridiplantae; phylum Streptophyta; class Magnoliopsida; order Asterales; family Asteraceae; genus Helianthus; species Helianthus tuberosus. The sequence goes on from JARYGA010016805.1 coordinate 12,505, forward strand.
TTACACAAAAACGAACGCAACCAGAAAATCGTTACTCGGTAGGTGTCTCAGATAGTTTGCTATCATCATCGACGCCTCAAAAAAAAATATAAAAAACCCAACAAACAAAAATAAAAAAGAACGAGTGGATTCTGGAAAAAAAAAAGAAGTTTTCGCTCAGATTTTCCGAACATCAGAGGCTACAAAGTGGGGTTGCGGGTTCAAAAACCTACCCTCCACCATCTTTGTCGCGCCATCGTCCTTTTTTTTTGCATCATCACCGCCGATTCAAAAAGCCACCAGATTCAACCGGTTTAAACATTCAAAAGGAACATGAACATCATTCAAACCCAGATTCAACAGAATCAAAAAGGTCCCAAAAACAGAACATCATTCAAACCCAGATTCAACATGTACATCATTCAAACCCAGATTCAACAAGAACATCATTCAAAAACAGAATATCATTCAAACCCAGATTCAACAGGATCAAAAAAGGTCCCAATAACATCATTCAAACCCAGATTCAACATGAACAACATTCAAACCCAGATTCAACAGAATCAAACCCAGAAAGTCAAACCCCCAAGATTCAAAACCATATTCAACAGAATCAAACCTGTAGCAAAAACACAAAGATTCAAACCCAAATTCGAACACCCACCACCAGATTCAACAAAAATTAAAACCCAGATTCAACAAAATTCAAACCCCGATTCAACAAAAATAAACCCCAGATTCGAACACCCACCACCAGATTCAACAAAATTAAAACACAAAGATTCAAACCCAGATTCGAACACCCACCACCTGCCATCGAGCACCCACCGCCTCCGACATCGACACTCCAATGTTTTATCTCCGATGAACGGTGCTGAACGGTGGCAGAGGAGACGGCGGCGACGACGACCAAGGTTTTAACTCCGATGAACGAGGGTGGGAGAGAGAGAAACAGTGGTGGGCGACGGTTTCACCCCCACCAACAATCATCATCATCATCATCATCTTCAACTGATTAAACAGTGGTGGTCGCCGGCAAAAGGGGAAACGGAAGGGGCAGGTGGTTTCTTTAGATTTTAGGAAGTGAAGGAGTCAAGTAGGTTGAGGAGAGGAAATGGAGTTTTAAAATGGTGGAGGAGATAGACTACTGACAACTATTAATGAGGAGAGAGGGTGGGAAATGACATTTGGAGTAAATGACCATAATACCCTTTGGGGTGTCATAATCTAATTGGTTGAGATTGGTTCTCGCGGTTCTTACAGCTGTATGTGGTTCTTATTCTAGCGGCTCCCTATATATATATATATATATATATATATATAGGGGAGGGCTATATAGAAAACCCTTAAGTTTTTAGAAAACTCTGGAAACTCAAATCTCCCCCCATTTTTACCCAACCTCCCGACATTTTTTTTGAAAAAATAACACATGTAATATACACGTTTTAAAGTGTTTTGGGCAAAAAAAAAAAAAAAGCGCCGAAGGGATGTTTTTAAAAAAAATAAAACAAATTTCAGCAAACTTCGGGTGACTAACATGTGTTAGGCACAAAAGGCAGAAACTTGCTGAAATTTGTTTTTTTTTTAAAACATTCCTTCGGCGCTTTTTTGTTTTTTTTTTGCCCAAAACTCTTAAAAACATGTATATTACATGTGTTATTTTTTTAAAAAAAAAAAAATGTCGGGAGGTTGGGTTTTCTAGGGTTTTCTCAAAATGGAGGGTTTTCTACCTAGCATTATCCTATATATATATATATATATATATATATATGTTTTATGGCTGAAATTATGGTGTTTTATGACTTTTTACACTTTGTAGGAAAAATGGACTTTGTAGCCAACTCCCATCCTATATATATATATACACGTTAGATTTTATGTTCAAAGTCTGTGTACATGGATCGTTCATATAGGAGAGCCGTTGATTGAGAGAGCATACACTATACCGCTCCCGCAACATTTGTGATAGCATGGTGTCGATGATGTGGCATTGACATAACATGCTGGAACCATGGAAGGGGTAGAAAGTAGGGGACGAGCGGAATGGCCGCACCGTGTGGAACCATCGACAAAGAAGAAACATCGAAGGATAGCCGAAAGAGAGGGTTAAAAAAAAAGAAAAGAGAAAAAAAAATCTAAAACTACACCACTAATTTGCAAATATCCCCAGTCCCCCACCCCCACCGGTAGTCAAACCGGTCAAAACCTCATACCACACACAACCATTATTGCAACACGCCAAAGCAACCATGAACCACCCCTCTCTTTCTCTCTCCTACGTGTCACCACGTCATTCGTGAAACCCAGAATTCAACACACATACTGTGTCACTCTCACCACCCCTGTGTTTTATCACCCCCCAAATGTCATTATCTTCTTCCCGTTACATAATAATATTAATATTTTAACTTGTAATGGACCAAACTTATTATGTCAATAATAATAATGGAGGTGGTGGTGGTGGTGATCAGGAAGAGTTGACCGTACTGCCACGTCATACTAAGGTTGTTGTCACCGGAAACAACCGTACCAAGTCTGTTCTTGTCGGCCTGCACGGTGTCGTCAAGAAGGCTGTTGCTCTTGGAGGCTGGCATTGGCTGGTTGGTAATTTCTTTTATATATTGGCTGGATCATTGCTTTTTATGTTGTTGGGGTTTTGAGTCATTTTAATTCTCAAAAATTGATTGAAAATAAAAATAGAAACAGGGTTTTAATGTTGTTTTTTTATTGGAATTGTTATGTTTTTTTTAATATTGTTGTTGATTGATGATGATTCTGTTATTTACAATTTAAGTATATTGCATTTTTTTTTTTTTTTTTTGTTTGTTTAAATTTTAACATTAAAGCCGTCATACGATTGATATAACCAGAAAACTTGTTAAGTTACATCAAAACAGAAGGTAGACGGGCAACAAGCTGCGCCGCCAACCCTTTCTGAATTGCAAACCCCAACCTTCTGAACACAAAAATAGGGTATTTTGTAATGTAGAAAAAATAGGGTATTTTGTTCTAAATGGTTAATTTCCATGAACATCCTGTTTAATTTGAGTGTTTTTAATCTTAAATAAATGTTTTTGAACAATGTATGATCAATCTTAAATTAATGTTTACTGGTCTGCCAGTGGCGGATCCAGAATTTTATTTTTATGAGTTCCTTTTGGTAAATTCTCTTTAATTTTCACTATTTTTTTCTAAATTCTACAAAGTTCTCACTAATTTTTTCCGTTTTTTTTTTTTCCAAATTCACTGGTTCCTGGGAACCCACAAATGTGGGCTGGATCCGCCCCTGGTCTGCAGTTATTTTATTTGTTAGAGTTTAAGGATTATTATATTTAATTTGCTTTTATGATCTTGATCAGTCTTAAATATGATTTTTTTTGTGTGGATTTTGACCTGATTTTCTTTTAATTAAACCGTAGGTGCTTACGAATGGTATAGAGGTGAAGTTACAAAGGAACGCGCTTAGTGTGATTGAAGCTCCTACCGGTAATGAAGATGATGATGATGATGATTTTGAGCTTGAAAACGGTCAGTCGAATGGCTCTGATATGGGTCAGTGTTGCTTTCGTATTTAACTCATAATTTACTATTCGAATTTCATAATTTCGGCTTCTAAATTCACATTTGTGCAAGTATGAACTATGGAGTAATAATATTTGAAACCAGGAGGGTGGCAAAGTAGTTAAATTGCACCATAATTTTGATGTTGTTGAATCTTTTTTACATTGGATACCTAGTCACATGGTAGTACTATACATCTTTATAACTCTATTATGCATATGGACCCGCCGCCTACAGAAAGTAATTGTGTTTGTTACCATGTTTTCAGCATCCGCTGATACCCAAAAGTTGCATCGATCAAGGCACCGCCTGCATAAATCAACAACAGGGTCACCACGTAACAAGACCGTTGGTCGGACTCTATTTCATGACTCACAGTCTAAGGCCTCCTTTACTACTTCTCGTGCTGTGGTACGTTAACTTTATTCCTTCATTCCAAACAAATAGTAGTATGTTTGATTTTGACAAATTTAAAATGTAATTTATGCAGAAGATTGATCTGAGAAAGCTAGAGATGGATGCCTTGCGGAGATATTGGCTACACTTTAATCTTGTGAGTAACATTATGATACCAAAAAAGTGTATATTGTGTATGTGTGTATATGTATAGGAGTGTTCATTTCAAAACCAATAATATCTTAGGGGTTGTTTGGCAACTTCTGAATGATTAAGTGCTGAACCAGTAAGAGGTCTGAACCATTAAGAGCCAGTTTAATGTTTAACCATTCAGAGGAAAATGTCTGACCAATTCAGATTAGAGGTCTTAACCATTCAGAGGCAAATGTCTGAACCATTCAGACATCTACTCGTGAAACAAACAATCTGAACCATTAAGTGCTGAACCAGTAAGATGTCTGAACCATTAAGAGCCCCATTAAGAGGTAAACAAACAACCCCTTGGAGAGTTGCGTGAACCACTTTAACCCTTGTTCTTTTCTGCCACTGACTATATACAAGTGCATATGTGGTTCTCAACATAATATTGATTCTAACATAAACACACCTATATGTATAAATAAATCTTTTTACCCAGTTTTATCCTTTTCGTTAAATTTACTATGCACAAGTGCTTATGCGGTTGTTGTGGTTCTCAACATGTTCTTAAATGAACACTCCTCTGTTTATGTATGTTGTGTGTGTGATATTGTGATGTCCTTTTTGATATGTGTGTGATTTTCAGTCGGGCGTGATGTCCAACCCGTCAAAGGAGCAGCTTGTGGACATTGTTCAAAGGCATTTTATGTCACAGGTACTATTACTTTACCAGCTGCTTATAGATATTGTTGGGTTCCAATTATGCAGTTATAGCGGTCAAGGTCCGCTATTTGATATATAGGTTATAGCGGTGGTATATCGGTAATTTTTATATATGCAGAATTTATGCGTATACAAATATAATTGAAAAATATTAATAGTAATATCAAAAGTCATAATAATATCATGCTGGAAGATTCCAAAATTAAATTATCCGCAGCCTATAGCACCGAAGAACCAACACCGATGAAGATTGAACTTTATTTGAAGAACCAGCGATGTCGCACCACACACACATTACTGAATTAGGTTTTAATTAAAGTTTGGGCCTTTAGTATTGGCCCGAAATTTAAAGAAAAATTGATTTTTTTTGTGGGCTTTTCCCTACTTTTGACCATAAATTAAAAGAATTATAAAAGCGGTGCTATGAACGCGATATGGTAATCCGAGGTCCGCTAACCGCTATAGCACCGCTATTAACTACTGCCATCTAATTTCATGCTTTTTCCCTAGAGATTGTGAAAAGGAATGGACATTGTTCAAGGTGCCTGTTCTTAAAGTACTCGGTTTTACACCCTTTTAGGACCTAACTTGTCTTAAACGTATAGGATGCAAAATGACCGGGTTGGTTGGGTCGGGTCACTTGTCAAAACGGAACTAAGGCAGAATGTTTTAAATTCTTTAAACTTTACAATTTTTTTTTTCTTATTAACAATTGTGGGATATCAGTTTATAGATTTGTTAGAAGAAACTAATTAGAGAATTTGTATGGAAAAAGACCAGAAATAGATTGGATTCAAGCCGACCCATCGTTTGCCCCTCTTGTATTTTTGTTAAAATCTAATGACGGGTCTTGTCGTAATGTGGTATGAAGACGATGGACGAGTTGCAAGTTATCGTGGGGTTTGTACAGGCTGCAAAGAAGCTGAAGATGGTATGCAAATGATTTATCCATCTCTCAATGTGCAGTAACAAAAAAAGGATGGCGATCGTTTGCTGTTGACTTCGACTTTGACTATGACTATGACTATGGCTAACATATATATGTAGAATGCTCTCTAATCGTTCCTTATTTTACAGTTCTGGTAGCATTTTTTGTAGATATCGCAGCCAACAACATTTTGCCATTTTTCGGTTTTTAAATGCAAGGTGTTGCCCTGGTGTGTTTAAGATTCATCTACTTTCATCTTATTCAGTATATCATTATGATTAAAACAAGCGACTCGCAACAATACATTAAGATACTTATATTTCTTAACAATTTAGTAAACATGTTATACATTTTCGACTTTCGCTTGGTGGATTGAATTGTTCAACTCGAGCATGGCCCATATTTTTATTCGTACAGAAAAAAACATTAACCCTAACCCCCACACAATTAAAATTGTGTAAGCCGAACTAGACCCGTTTAACCCATTACCTCTCAAACATGTTGGTGGGAGTAATCAAATTATAAACGTACTAATAGCGGGTTGGTGAGTTCTAAAAATGGGTTAAATGAGTTAGAGAATCAACCTGTTTATTTAAATAACAAGCCAACTCGAACACAGTATGTATATTAAATTGTTTAGGTATTGACAATTCAAAAGCTTATTATCTTCGTATCACGTCGAAAATTATCACCCCTATTATTATTATACACCCAAACCGACAAAATCATGTTAAAATTAAAAAAAAAAACATTTTAAACGATAGTCGAGAGAGACTATGTCAATGAATCAACACAGTCGAGTATTGTCCTTAATGCCTTCCAACTTATCAAAAATTTAAATAATGTATGTTGATTGTTGTGGTCACAAATTATTTTCGTATCGTGTCGAAATTGTCACCCTTATTATTATACATCAAAACGATAAAATATTGTTAAAAAAAAAAAAACGTTTTAAACGACAATCGAGAGAGTCTATGTCAATGAATCGACGCGGTCGAGTATTGTCCTTAATGCCTTCCAACTTATTAAAAATTTAAATAACATATGTTGATTGTTGTGGTCATAAATTATTTTGGTATCGTGTCGAAATTGTCACCCTTATTATTATTATACATCAAAACGCCAAAATATTGTTAAAAATCAAAATATATGTTTTAATAGAAAGTTGGAGAGAGTCTATGTCAATGAATCGACTGGATGGAGTATGGTCCTTGATGCCTTGGTGGCAATTGTTGTGGTCATAATTTAGACACTTCAACTTAAAGTACAAGATCTATTTAAGTCCTCACAATTTCAAGCAAGTAACCCACCAGAATCAAACAAATGATAAGCTTAGCAGATTCGGTAGAATTACTGTCCTAAACCTAGTATTTTCGGTGCCAATCTTTGTCACCCATTCATAAGGTAGGTACACCCGACACACACATATACACAATATTTTAGTGGTTGTATTGTATTGAGGGAATATTAAGAGTTTAATAGACGTATATTAACTCAAAAAAAAACGTTTAATCAAGGATGGTGACCGCAACAACGATCATGGTTTAATTTAGGAATAATGGATTTTAATAATCCTAACTATTAGCCATTGGCGTGGTGGTCCCACCTTTTCGTATATTGTAAACCAATTGATCTTTACTAAACCGAAAAAGATTAGAGGACAAAAAGAAATTAAGATTCTGTTAGTAAATGTCCATTAGTTTACAATATGTGAAAAGATGGGACCACCACTGATTATTTTTGAAGTTGGAACCGTTGCTGGCCAACGAATAATAGTTTGGATTATTAAAATATGTTATTCCTTTAATTTAACTAGTTTTTAGGACCTGCGCATTGAGGCGAACCTGTTATACCGAACGTAAAAACGTTAAACCATGCACCCACGTTGCAGCATGTTAACTCGCAAAATTTAGACCTAAACGTAAAATATTATCATAGAAAAGAATAATTAAGTCGAAATGGTAAAAACATATTATAGCTGGTTTGAGTTAATAATAATACAATATAGTTTAATAAAGCTATAAAGTATAAGGTTTAATGAACCTAAAAATTTATATTGTACTTTTACTAATATTATAAGAGACGAAAACTAAAGTGTATAAGATTCAATAAAGGGTCAAACTATCCACACACCAATTTTGCCTATCTACAAACCTAAAAGGTGATTTTTGTCTTTACATGCACACCCTGCAGTGTCGAACTGTGGCCAAAACGGGGCGTTTTGGTCCGATTAACCAGACAAAGACTGACGGGTGTCTGACGGGTCTGTTGTCCGGACCAAAACGCCGAGCTTTGGCCGCGTTTTGGTCCTGTCTTTTGTCTGGTTGACAGGACCAAATCGCGGCCAAAGCTCAGCGTTTTGGTCCGGTCAACAGACCCGTCAGACACCCGTCAGTCTTTGTTTGGTTAATCGGACCAAAACGCCTCGTTTTGGCCACAGTTCGACACTGCAGGGTGTGCATGTAAAGACAAAAATCACCTTTTTGAGTGTGTAGATAGTGAGATGAGTGTGTGAATAGGTACACTCTTCAATAAAAACTTGTAAATTGAGGATATGATTATGTACCATGCAATTAAATGGCATACAATCATCGGTGCATGAAATGTAGTAATTTTGTGAGTGTAAACAATTTTGATAAATTATAGTGGGTTAATATTGTAATTTCATAATTTTCTTGAAACCAAATATATAATTCTTTCTATGATTTAACTATGTTCTAGTGAATTTCAATAAAACAAACACGATATTTAAAATCGTATTATGTTAAGGGGAAGAAATTCATTAAAAAACACAGCTCGATGGTTTATGTTATAGTGAATTTTAATTTAGCAAACACAATATTTAAAATCGTATTTTGTTAAGGGGAAGAAATTCATTAAAATAACATAGTCTCGGTGGTTTAGTTTAATAATGGATTTTCCACAAATTCTTCAAATCAAGTATGTAATAGTTGTATAATCCTATTGTATTCTAGTGTATTTTAATGATCATTAAAAAACATAATCTTGGTGGTTTAGTTATTGGAATTTCAACAAATTCCTCAAACCAAATATGTAATAGTTGTATAATCCTATTGTATTCTAGTGTATTTTAATGATCATTAAAAAACATAATCTTGGTGGTTTAGTTTAATATTGGAATTTCAACAAATTCTTCAAAATCCTTCATCAAGAAACTCGCCCTTAACCCTAATCCTGAACCCCATCCCCGCCGGCCGCCGGTGGCTCGACGAAGAAGGGAACTTTGGCTTAGCATGCGAGGTCGCCCGTCTGTTTGGCTGGACCTTTCATTCTAATCTGATATTTCCCGGCTTCCATTCGCTTACTGGGACTGGTTACCCTGTTTTTCTCTACCGGAAATCGAATCGCCAGGGGCTCGACGACGAGCTGGTGCTCGATATAGAGGCTGAGGTTTGACTTGACTGCATATTGTTTGTAGGTCTAACATTACCTTATTTACTATCTTGAGCTCCATTGAATCCATTCGCCTTCTGGGCTTCGTTTTCTTTTTGTTCTCGGTTATGGAAGATGATGGCCCATGGGAGCTCCCACGCCATCTGCGGAAGAAGGATAAGGAACTCAACAGGAATACAGATGTCGGAGATAAGGAAGTCAGGAACTTCAATAACGTAACCAAGTTCTACATTACCAATCTTCCATCGGGGTGCAGGCCATGGGATGTGGCATATTTTTTCAAGGTGTTCGGTGAAGTAACGGGGGCATATATCGCTAGAAAATCAGATAAAGAGGGGAGAAAGTTTGGGTTTATCAGCTTCAAAAATGTTTCTGATGTTAGAGGGATGGAACGGGCTATTAATGGAACAAAGATAGAAGGGTCCAAGATTATTGCCAATTTAGCTAGATATGCCAAAGAAAATGCCGGTATCTTTAATGGAGGCAAAGAAGGTAGTAAGGCTCAACCTAAACAGCAACAGAGTATACCGATTCATAACCAGTCGTTCTTAAATAAAGGGAAAGGAAAGTTGTTTAGTGAATTATTTCATAATGAAGCTCATGATCCAGTAACCAAATGTAACCTTGGTGTGGTGCCCGGTATAACTACTGAGATTGCCAACGAAACGCAAGCATTCAAGGATTTGATAGGTTTTGCCTTAGTTGTAAGGTGTAAAGATCTCGTGATAATGAGAAAGCTCAATGTGCTTTTCATGGAGAAAATGATCAAAGGGGTTTCTTTGAGTTACATGGGTGGTTTATACATGCTCGTGAAATTCGACGATGAAGATTCATGTGTTAACTTCATGATGGATCATAACTGTTGGAAAGAGTGGTTCTCAACCTTAGACCCATGGAACAATCAATCTCTCCCCTTCGAAAGATTGGCCTGGGTCAAGGTTCAAGGCGTTCCCATGCACTTGGCGGACAATGACGTTCTTAACAACATTGCTGAACGATTCAGAAAAATAGTTCATGGTTCTATAATGGAGGCGGAAGACGGTAACTTGTCGGTTAGCTGGATTGGGCTGCTGGTAGGGGAAGGAAATAGAATCCACGATCACGTTACGCTTAGATGGAAGAATAAACAATTCCGAATTTGGATAGAGGAGGAAATCAACGACTGGGTTCCGGATTCAATAGGTAAGGTGGTCGTCTCGGAATATGTTATGTCATCTTCGGGATCAAGTAGGCGGGATAACCAGTGGTACGAAGATAATAATGGCTTCGGTGACGGGAATACTCTTAGAGCTCAGGCCAGGCATCGGCCGGAAAATCAGTCGGTGGCGGAGGAAGATGAAGGGACTATGGAAGTTAATGCGGTGGACGTTAATGCTCCCCATAATTATAAAAATAATAATATTATGGACACAGAAGATGGAGAGGCTGTCGTAAATTCGGAGAACCCCAAAGCTAACAATGATGACAGGAGGAATGCCGTTGGTTTCAATGAAGATGGAGAGTCGCTTAACAAATCGGGTGGGGCCCAAGGTGAAAAAGGGAGAAAGATTTCTTGTAACATTGAACATCCTATAGGTCCCATGTTGGAAGTTGAAAAGACGGCGGGAAACGCAGTAGGGCCGGAGAAAGAGTATGGAGCAGCCGACACTGGGAACCGGAATAACGGATATGTTTTTATTAATAATAATGATAAGGAGGCTGGTTCAGTTTCCCATATTGAAAAGGGATTGAAGTCGAATACAGGTAGGGACCAGGTCCACTCCCAAGGCAAAAAGATCTACTTTTTTGAATCCGCATACCAAGATAGGAGGCCCAAGAAAAGAAGCTTTAAGATCAGGCCCAAGGGTAAGGCCTATTCGGTTTCTGGACTGGCTAGTCCATCTTCTGGTGAGAAGCCTAAAAAGAGAATTAGGGATGATGGCTCATTTAATTTTGATCTCAATTTGTTATCTAATGAACAGCCTAGCGAATATTTTAACGTTGTTAAGGATAAGGTTGTTGTTGTTCAAGAAGCTTCAGGAACCGAGATAGATCAGAATACTCAGGAAGGAGTCCTATCTCCTATTCCTGACCGAGACGAGGATTTTGTAGACAATGAACATCAGGATGAAATCTCGGATTTTGAGGTGGCTGACACTTTGAATCTCAGGCCGAAGATGAGTTAGAAGCAACGCTGAACATCGGTAACCTGGTGGGAGTTAAGCTTGGTAATCACGAGGAGCTCGTCAGAGATACGATTAGAGGAGAAGGTAATAATGTGGTTTTTCAATGAATTGTCTTTCCATTAATATTAGAGGCATTGTAGGGGGATCTAAAGCTAATTGGGTTAAAGAATTAAGATTGGTCAACAAAGTAGGGGTTATCGTTTTGCAAGAAACGAAGGTGGAAAATGTTGTGAAATCGGGTTTAGTAGGGTACTGAGGAAACAAAAATTTCGATTTTGCCTTTGTTGCTTCAGTTGGTCTTTCTGGGGGTTTGGCCTGTTTGTGGGACCCTAAAATTTTAAAAATAGACTCGATTGTCAAAAACAAGTGTTTTATTTTGTTGAGAGGTTCTTTGGTGGGTAGTGGGACTCCTATAAATCTAGTCAATATTTATGCCCCTCAAAGTGTGGTTGCCAAACGTCAGTTATGGTCTGAGCTCTCGACTTTGATTGATCCTTCTGTTGGTCAATGGGTTCTTCTTGGTGATTTCAATGCTGTTAGGTCCCAAGAAGAAAGGAAACATTCTAAGTTTAAGATGGTTTGTGCTGAGAATTTTAATAAATTTATTTTCGAGAACGGGCTCTTGGAATTCCCCATGAATGGTCTAAAGTTTACTTGTATCAGGGGTAATGGTAGAAAGCTTAGTAAGATGGATCGTTTTTTGGTTTGCTCGGAATTTTTCAACATGTGGCCCTCGGCTTGTGTGAGAGTTCTTCCAAGCAGACACTCGGACCATTGCCCCATTTTATTAGAGGTTGTTAATCTTAACTTTGGCCCTCGTCCCTTTCGGGTTTTCAATTCGTGGATTGGCCAGCCGGGCTTCGAGGAGGCTGTCAAAGAGGCTTCGGATAGTTTTGTTCTGTTCGATCCTCCGGATGCCAATCTTACCGCTAAGTTTGCTCACATTAGAGCTCGTCTTAAGACTTGGAGGGAAGAGTTTCTAGTGAGAGAAAAAGAAAAGGAAAATCTGGTGTTATCGGAGTTAGAAGCTCTGGAGAAGGAAATGGAGTCTAGAGACCTCTTGGAAGAAGAGGAATGGATGTTGGCTGAAAACAGAAAAATTATTAGAGAGATGGATTACAGAAAGAGTGTGGATATCAAACAAAGAGCACACTTAAAATGGGCATTAGAGGGAGACGAGAATTCCAAATTTTTTTCACGCGATGGTCAATAATAGAAAATCGGTGAATTCTATCCATGGTTTAAATGTTAATGGAGAATGGTGCTCTAAACCTTCGGTAATCAAGAAACAGGTTTTTTTTTTTTCGTTTTTTCGGGATAAATTTAAAGAATCGTGTCCTAACAGGCCGGAGGTTAGTTTAACCAATATTATGAAGATCTCGGAGGCGGAAAATTTTTTTTTTGGTTGAACCGTTTTCAGAGTCAGAAATTAAAGAAGCGGTTTCTGATTGTGGGGATGATAGGGCCCCGGGTCCGGATGGCTTGAAGTTTCGGTTCATTAAACATTTCTGGAAATTTTTTAAAGAAGATTTCCGAAGAATTTTCGATTGGTTTCGTTATTCCGGTGAAATTTCGTTAGGAAGTGGGGCATCTTTTATTGCTCTTATTCCTAAGGTTAGTGATCTGGTCTCTCTCAACAATTACAGGCCAATTAATCTGGTTGGTGTGATTAGTAAATTGATTTCTAAAGTTCATGCTAATCGTTTGAAGGTGGTTCTGGATGGTGTCATTTTGGACTCACAGTCGGCTTTCTTTAAAGGTAGATTTATTTTGGATGGTCCTCTAATTGTTAATGAGCTCATTTCTTGGATCAAGAAGAAGAAATCGAAGGCTTTTATTCTTAAAATCGACTTCGACAAAGCGTACGATAATGTTAATTGGAACTTTGTTATGGATATTCTTCATCATATGGGTTTTCATAATAAGTGGTGCTCTTGGATCTCAGGAATTCTGAAGTCGGCTAACTCTTCCGTGTTGGTAAATGGTTCCCCTATCTTTGCTTTCAAGTGTGAAAAAGGTATGAGGCAAGGGGATCCTTTATCGCCGTTTATCTTCTTGGTGGTTATGGAGGTTCTCTTGTGTATGCTTGATAAGGCTAAGGATGTGGGCATAGTTAGAGGAATTTCGACTCCTAGAAACGGGCCTAACATCTCTCACCTATTGTATGCTGATGATGCTATTATGATGGGAGAATAGTCAGAGAACGAAGTGGTGAACATTGTTAGAATTCTCCGGTGCTTTTATCTTTGCTCGGGCCTCAAAATTAACATAGATAAGTCTAATCTTTATGGTATTGGAGTGGGGACGACGGAGATTGGGGAGATGGCAAACGTGGTGGGTTGCAAACCGGATTGCCCTCCTTTCAAGTACCTAGGTCTTAAAGTTGGAGCCAACATGAACCGGGTCAACAATTGGCAGCCGGTAGTTGAGATTTTTAGAGGTCGGTTAGCTAGTTGGAAGTCGCATCTTCTTTCTATCGGGGGGAGGGTGGTGTTGATTAAGTCGGTCTTGGAGAGTCTTCCGTCCTATTATTTTTCTCTATATAAAGCGCCTAAGAAAGTGATAAAAGATTTGGAGTCTATGATAAAAAAATTCTTGTGGGGTGGATCGGAGGAGGAAAAAAAGCTTCATTGGGTTGCATGGGATAAGGTTTCTCGTTAAAAAAAAAAACAAAAAACAAAAAAACGGAGGTTTGGGCATTTCTAAGTTACACGATGTGAATACGTCCCTTCTAGCTAAATGGGGTTGGCGGTACAAGACGGAGAAGGGTTGTCTTTGGAAGAAAGTTATTAAGGCTTTACACTCGAGTAGGGTTGGATGGGAGGGTATTCCTTTTAAAAAAACGCTTAATGGGGTATGGAACAACATAGCTAAAAACTTCATTAATACTAAAGTTGGCGGCCATCCTTTAAAGGATTTTTGAAAGGTTCAGTTGGTGATGGTAAAGACATAGCCTTCTGGCTCGACTCTTGGCTCTTCAATGAGCCCTTAAAATCTAAGTTCCGTGTTCTTTTTAGGCTGGAAGTTGACAAAAGGTGCAAAGTGGCTGATAGGGTGAAGACGAAAGGAAATGAGGTTGTTTTCGATTGGAGCTGGATTTCATATGTGACCGAAGCTGGGCAGCAGTCCGCTTTTGAGCAATTGGTAGCCGCACTTAATAGTATTCAACTATTTGACGAGGATGATAGGTGGAGGTGGAGCTCGGATCCGGACGGAATTTTTTCCGTCAAATCTGTTAAAAAATTGCTGAAAGAAGAGGTTCTGTAGGAAAATAGTTTCGTTCTCGACTGGTGCAAATGGATCCCAGCGAAAGTTAATATTCATGTTTGGAGGATGGAGATGGACAGAGTTCCCACGACGGAGGCTTTAAAGAAAAGGAACATTGACGTGAGTGACGCTTCGTGCCCTCTTTGTCTCTCGGATGTCGAATCTGCGGATCACATTTTTGTTGCTTGCTTTGTTGCGTCGACGGTTTGGAATGTCATTAGTTATTGGTGTAAAATTCCTAACATTATTGCTTTTTCCCTAAAATATCTCCTTACAACTCATTTACACCTCAAAGTTTCGGATAAGAAGAAGAAAGTGGTCCATGGCATTATTTTTATCGCTTGTTGGAGTTTATGGCGTGCCAGGAATAATGCTAGAATTTTGAACTCTCCGGTTAGAATAGAAGGTATAGTTAGCGAGATTAAGGCTTTGGGTTTTCTTTGGTTTTCTACTAGATCGAAGTATAAAGGGATAGATTGGAGTGATTGGTGTTCGTTTGTAAATATGTAATTTTCTTGTAGTTTGTTTTTGTCGGCCCGGCTTGGGTTGGCGGTTTGTTAATGAAGTTTACCTTTAAAAAAAAAAACAAATTCTTCAAACCAAATATGTAATAGTTGTATAATCCTATTGTATTCTAGTGTATTTTAATGATCATTAAAAACCATAATCTTGGTGGTTTAGTTTAATATTGGAATTTCAACAAATTCTTCAAACCAAATATGTAATAGTTGTATAATCCTATTGTATTCTAGTGCATTTTAATGAAACAAACACAATGTTTCATATCCAATCAACCGTATTTTGTTAAGTAAGGAGAAGAAATGTCATTAAAAAATAGAATGATGATGTTAGCATTAAAGTTTCGATTTACGTCGTTAAGTAAAATATAAAATAAGCTCTAATGGTGCAATAATAGTCTCGGTGGATAAGTGTATGTGACCATTTATTTATTAGTCGTGTCACAACGTCATAGCTTCAAAGTAATAATAAAGAAATCCTAAAGTTTGTTCATAAATATCAAAAGACTCAAGTCATCATCATCCACACACCAATCAAACAATGACCAGTCAACTAATGACAAACATTTGAGAACATAGCATGCACATAGTAAATATCACAAGCTTGGTTTTATATGCTTTATCGTTTGAATGAAAAATGAAAAATGAAAATTAAATGAACATGATAGTTATTAGGAAACTAGCTTAAACTAATCCTAAACATTACCCTTAACGCCTTACACACTCACAAGCTAAGACGGGGAATTATACGCAACTTGAATCTTAGCTTGGGCTTTGCTTGATGGGGGTTCATAGCGTCGGATCTAGCTAGTTTGAAGGATAGATCTAAAGCCAAAGATTAGGGTCATATGAGAGATTGTGTCTTTGTTTTAGAGTAAAGTACAATTTCAGTCCCTATAGTTTATACCCAATCACACATTCAACCCTCATTTGAAAAAATCGAACAGTCCAATCCATGTGGCTGTTAATTGCTTGCAATCAAGTCCCTGTGGCGAACTGTCATTAGTTGAACGTTTAATTTTTTAACGTTGTGAAAGGCAATTTGGTCATTTCACCGAAAGTTGACACATTTCACACCTTTTTAATCCCCGATCTTCCTTTAGAAGCTACATTTTAATCCCTTCATATCCCAAACCCTCCCCGACATCAACAACAACTCCGGTCATCTTCCTGCTTCGGCCATCTCTCGAAGAACTGCTACGATTGTCCTGAAATGCGGCAATACGCTATCATTTTGTTTACTTTCCACGTTGTTGGTATGGCATTGTGTTAATTTTACTTAGAATTATTGATTTTCGTGATGTGTGCCATGTATATAATATGAAATCTGGTACTTGTTTAATGGAATTGTAGTTGGAATTAGGGTGCAGGTCACCCGACGCCTTGACCGGATCCAATATCGGGTCCTATTGAGGACGGGAAAGGGGTTCAGGATTGAACTCTATT
>JARYGA010016806.1:0-16637 GCA_030545235.1 Helianthus tuberosus
GAGGCTGTTCAAGAACCAAATGAGACCTCCGGAGGTGATTTATGAGTTGATAATAAAGACTATTCGTTACAAGCTCATGGGAGTGAAGATGAAGCAGACTGATAGAGTCCGAAGACTGCTAGGTGAATGGGAGATACCGGATGCTGAAGATCAGGCTAATGACGAGTGATTAGTGATGTTTGTTAATCGTCTAGATTATAGGCTAGTTGTTTTTGGCTGATGTTTTCAGTTGTTTTCTAGTTTTTTATGGTTCTACTTTCTTGGGGCATGTCTCAGGATTGAACAAGTGTAGACTCTCTGCACTTCTTGTTTTGGTTGGTTGTGAATATATAGAATCACCGGGGTAACCCTTTACCCAAAAAAAAAAAGATTGCAAAAGACTTGTGGAGAGCATGGAGGCACGGATAACAGACTGGAAAACAAAAAGTTTGTCATTTGCAGGAAGGTTGCAATTAATCCGTTCAGTTTTGGCATCTATGCATATATATTGGGCATCGGTCTTCATCTTACCCAAGCGTATTATACGTGAACTTGAAGATGGGATGCGTTGCTTCTTGTGGTCTCAAGGGAATAAGATTAAAGGAAAAGCGAAAGTACGGTGGAAGAAGGTTTGCCTTCCGAGATGTGAAGGAGGGCTTGGTATTCGTCGGATAGATGACATGAATAACGCTTTAATGGTTTCGCATATTTGGAGCTTGTTAACTCACCGTGAGTCTTTAATGGGTAAAGTGGATTCACTCCTACCGTATTCGTGACAAAAGTTTTTGGGAATTATCGATTACGAATAACATCACTTGGAGCTGGAGGAAAATACTTCAATTAAGATCAAGTGTTCGCAATTATATATGGACCAAGGTTGGTGATGGAACAGACATGAACGTTTGGTTTGATAAATGGCATGAAGTTTGTCTGATTATTTCTTTTCTTACCCCTCGTTTGATAGCTAATGCGGGTTTTAATCTAAAATCTAAGTTAGCGGAGACTTTGGTGAATGGGGAGTGGAGATGGCCATCTGATTGGTTCAATCGGTTCCCTGAGCTTCAGAATGTTTATGATTTTGCTTTTGATCCAACTCGTAAAGACACCATAATATGGAGAACAAGGCGTGGGATTCTGCTGGATTTTAATACCTCTGCGGTTTGGGATGACATTCGGATACACGATAATGAAGTTCAATGGGGGGTGTGGTGTGGTTTCCGCAAGCTATACCAAAACATTCTTTTATTATGTGGTTGATTATCAATAGAAAATTAAAGACACAGGATATCATGAGTAGCTGGCAATCTTCGGGTAATGCAAACTATAATCTGATGTGCTGCTTGCTATGTACTTCTGGTCTGGATTCCCACAATCATCTTTTCTTTGAGTGTGGTTATGCGGCTCAGGTATGGAATGGCGTTAAAGGATTAGCTGGTATGACGTTGATTCAAAATAATTGGAATGATATTATGGAATTCTTAATGGGTAACGTGAACTCAACATCTGCTAGCCATATTATTGCTAAGTTGGTGGTTAGTGCCTCGGCATATTTTGTGTGGAATGAAAGAAATCGTCGTCTATTTTCGAATAAGAAAAGGAATGCAGATCAGTTAGTGGAGGTGATTCTTGGTAAAGTCCGAATGAAGCTCCATAATGGATGCTTCCTCGTGGATTGATGGTGGTGGATGATGATTGTGGTTGACGATAGTATATCTTATGTTATGAGTGTATAAGCGTCTGATGGCGTTTAGTTTTATTGGTGTATTGGTTGTCTTCTCGTATTATTTTTTGTGTTGACTCCTGTATGGCATGTCATTCAGGAGAACTGAGGAGTTTATTTTGCTTCTCACTTGGGTTATTTGTTTTGATATAAAAATTCACCGGGGTAACCCTTTACCCAAAAAAAAGACATTATCGTGGAGATGGATTGGTTAACGAAACATCATGCTGAGGTGGTTTGTTTCGACAAGATCGTTCGTATTCCTCTTTCGTCTGGTGATGTCCTAGAGGTTCGTGGTGAGAAACCATCTGTTGGTTTGAAACATATGTCGTGTACAAAAGCCCGAAGTTATTTATGAAAAGGATATGTTGCTTTTCTGGCACATGTCACCGAGGAGAAAGGCAAGAGCAAGAGTATTCAGGATATTCCGATTGTTCGGGATTATCCAGAGGTGTTTCCTGATGAACTACCTGGTTTGCCTCCAGTTCGTCAAGTCGAGTTTCATATTGATCTTTTACCCAATGCTAACCCGATTGCGAAAGCACCTTATCGTCTTGCACCGTCTGAAATGCTAGAATTATCGAAACAGCTTCAAGAGTTATCTGATAAAGGATTCATCCGACCGAGTTATTCACCTTGGTGTGCTCCTGTCCTCTTTGTGAAAAACAAAGATGGATCTTTTCGAATGTGTATCGATTATCGTGAGCTTAACAAGCTTACCATCAAAAATCGATATCCCCTACCTCGAATCGATGATCTCTTTGATCAGCTGCAAGGTGCTACCTGTTTTTCCAAGATCGATCTGCATTCTGGGTATCATCAACTTCGTGTACTCGAAGAAGATATTCCCAAAACTGCTTTCCGCACAAGATATGGACACTATGGTGCTGTTTGTTTTTTCAAAAGTAAAACGTCTGTAGTCTGCGGACCACATCTGCAGACATCTGCAGCTGAAGAGGTGGACCAAACCTCTGCAGTCTGCAAGAAGAAGAGTGTTTGTTTTTTAACTTCTGCAATCTGCTGAAATAAACTAAAATATAAATAAACTGATTTTATTAAACTTAAAAGAGTTCTTCAACATTCAACATCAACATCAAACAATTTATCAACATCAACATCTATTATAATCAAACAATTTATCAACATCAACATCTATATTCCATTTAAACCCAAAAAATTAACATAATCATAATCATAATCAAAATCAGAATATAAACAACAAAAATCTTTATTGTACAACAACAATCTACAACAAAAAAATAATTAAAACAAATAACTGTTAGCTGAAACTGGAAATGCTCACACTATGACAAAATAAAAAGCTATAAACAACACTCACCAACGAAATCAAAAGTTTAAACTTTCACCCCCATTTAAAAGAAAAAATAGATAAAGCAATAAGGATTGAAGATCAGGTCACTTAACAAGCTCACAATTAACTGTTACCTATAAAATTAGAAATTAACACACTACTATGAGATATTTATAAATCAAATCACCAGCTCAGAAATAACCTTATAGAACTTGTCATCAACCTACTACCAACCACTATGGGGGCAGCTGTAAGTCCGGCCTTTCTTTCATCATTGCCAGTTCAAACCCAATTTTCACCATTAATCAAGAAATAATATATTTTCAAAAATGTATTTTTAAGAAATCACAGTGACAACTGATAAAATATTTCATTACGAATTGAGATGAATCAACAAATGAAATAGTGAAGATGTGTAATATACGCACCAGTGCCTCTGCTCTGTTTGGATATGCCGATCTCAGTGATGGCGCAGATGAGGTTAACTTTTTAATTGATTGAAGCCATGGCATCTATGATACGAAGAAACTTGTAATCGTCATCGTCGTCGTTCTTTAGATTCGACATTGCACGCTACTGTTGATGTCTGTCGAAACCCTAGTTTTATTGGAATGGAGGGAACGTCGCCGGAGCTCGTGGAGGTGGGGGAGCTCGGCAGATGAGGAGGTGGCGGAGGTGGGCGGTGGCGGGTATGGAGGTTGCGGCCGGGAGGAGGAAAGGTTGGAGGAGAAGAAAATAGGGTTTGTGTGTGTGAGACCTGTGTGTTTGAAGTGAGGCAGAATGAGAAGTGAAGAGGAGAAGAGGTTAGAAGAGGAGAGTTCACATCTGCCCCAAGAAGAGGACGGGCAGACATTTTTTAATGAAATCACTTCGAGAAAACAAACACACTACAGACTCAAACGTCTGCGCGTGGTCTGTGTGGGGCAGATATAAGAGGTCTAGAAGAGCTTTTCACAAAAAACAAACACCCCCTATGAGTTCACGGTCATGCC
This sequence comes from Helianthus tuberosus, assembly GCA_030545235.1. Lineage (NCBI taxonomy): Eukaryota > Viridiplantae > Streptophyta > Magnoliopsida > Asterales > Asteraceae > Helianthus > Helianthus tuberosus. Next base: position 4,004 of record JARYGA010016806.1, read on the forward strand.
TTTTGGTTTCACGAATGCTCCAGCTATCTTCATGGACTTAATGAATAAGGTTTGTAAACCTTATTTGGACAAGTTCATCATTGTGTTCATCGACAATATTCTTGTTTATTCGAAGTCTCGAGCCGATCACGAGCAACACCTTCGTTTGACTTTGGAACTCCTGAAGAAGGAACAACTTTTTGCTAAATTCTCCAAGTGTGAATTCTGGCTTAAAGAAATTCAGTTTTTGGGACATATAGTCAATGAGCAGGGTATTCATGTGGATTCATCCAAAATAGGAGCTATTAAGGATTGGAACACACCGACGACACCAACAGAAGTTCGTTCTTTTCTTGGTCTCGCTGGATATTATCGTCGTTTCATTTCGAATTTCTCGAAGATTGCGGTTCCACTCACTGTTTTGACTCAGAAGAATAAGCCTTTTGAGTGGGGACCCAAGCAAGAAGAATCATTTCAAACACTGAAACAGAAGCTGTGTGATGCTCCTGTTCTATCTTTGCCCGAGGGAAACGATGATTTCGTTGTCTACTGCGATGCGTCGAATCTTGGCCTTGGTTGTGTTCTTATGCAACGAGGCAAAGTTATTGCATATGCGTCAAGACAATTGAAAGTTCACGAGAAGAACTATACCACTCATGATCATGAGTTAGGAGCTGTAGTTTTTGCTCTCAAAATCTGGAGACACTACCTCTATGGCACAAAGTGTGTGGTTTTCACAGACCACAAAAGTCTCCAGCATATTCTTAATCAGAAGGAGTTGAACATGAGGCAACGGCGTTGGGTTGAACTCCTAAACGATTACGATTGCGAGATTTGCTACCGTCCTGGTAAGGCGAATGTCGTAGCCGATGCGCTTAGTCGAAAGGAGCGAGTCAAGCTTCATTATGTTCCATCTCTATCTGATCTACAAACTCTTGTCCTTCAAGCTCAACAATTTTGTGTTTCACAAAATTTGATGGGTAAGGAATTACCACGTCAAGTTGAGCTTAAACTCGAAGCAAAAGACGATGGTTTGCTCTATTTCAAGGATCGTTTGTGGATTCCGAAACAAGACGATCTTCGCACTTTAGTGATGGACGAATCTCACAAGTCTCGATATTCTATCCATCCTGGTGCTGATAAAATGTACAAGGATCTTCGTACTCATTATTGGTGGCCTAGTATGAAGAAGGATATTGCCTTGTATGTATCGAAATGCCTAACTTGTCTCAAAGTCAAGGCCAAACATCAACGACCGTCTGGATTACTTGTACAACCAGAGATACCGGTTTGGAAGTGGGAGAACATTGCGATGGATCTCATCACTAAATTACCGCGTACATCTAAAGGTCACGATGCTATTTGGGTTGTCATCGATCGATTAACGAAGTCAGCTCATTTTATTCCGATTCGCGAGGATCTATCTGCTGATAAACTTGCAAAGATTTATGTTGATGAGATAGTATCTCGACATGGTGTTCCTTTGGACATCATATCCGATCGTGATGCTCGATTTTCATCTCATTTTTGGAAGACCATGCAATCTGCTATGGGAACCCAACTAAATCTATGCACAGCTTATCATCCCCAAACAGATGGACAATCTGAGAGGAAGATTCAAACTTTGGAGGATATGCTTAGAGCATGCGTGATAGGTTTTGGTGGTAATTGGGATTCTCATCTTCCATTGATCGAGTTCTCTTACAACAATAGTTATCATGCTAGCATTAATATGGCACCATTCGAAGATCTCTACGGTCGAAAATGTCGTTCACCTGTCTGTTGGAATGAGATCGGTGAAGCTCAGCTTACTGGACCTGAGCTCATTCTGGAAACGACAGACAAAATCAAGAAAAATCGCGATAATCTTGTGACAGCTAGAAGCCGTCAAAAGAGTTATGCGGATATGCGACGCAAGCCCTTAGAATTTCAAGTCGGAGACCATGTCCTACTCAAGGTGTCACCTTGGAAGGGAGTGGTGAGATTTGGAAAGAAAGGAAAACTTGCACCTCGATATGTTGGACCATTTAAGATTGTTGAAAGAGTTGGAAAGGTTGCCTATCGACTAGAGCTACCTCCAGAGCTTGGAAATATTCATCCGACTTTTCACGTGTCCAATTTGCGAAAGTGTTTAGCTGACACTGAACTTCACATTCCACTCAACAAAATCCAAATCGATGAAACGATGCACTTTGTCGAGAAACCTGTGGAGATAGTGGACAGTCAAACAGTTGAAGAACAAACGGATTCGATTGGTCAAGGTTCGCTGGGAGTCCAAACGTGGCCCAGAGTTTACTTGGGAACGTGAGGACCAAATGAAGGCGAAATATCCGCAATTGTTCTCACAAGTTTCCTCTAGTTAAAATTTCAGGACGAAATTTCCTAAAGTAGGGGAGACTGTGACAACTGTGCTCTGTAATCAATGAACAATGTAAAAAAATGTTAATTATCAATAAAACAATGTGTTTTGGTGTTATTATGTGTGTATTTATGTTTGATGATTTTACGATTTGATTCGATTCCGATTTCAAGCTTTAAATCGCTTTCTAGAAAGTTATACGCAAACTGGTGCGTAAACGCAGTTAGTTTAACGCGACAAACACTCTGGAATAGTGACATAGGCTTAACATACCTTAAATAACCTTCACATAATTAGAAATAAGTTTTGGATGGTTTGGTGTGTTGAAAACAAGTTTTTTTTTTTTTTTTGGGTAAAGGGTTACCCCGGTGATTCTATTATAGACAACCGCCAAATAAGTACAAGTAGTGAGGATGAGTTCCCCACTAGTTCATATACAGGACATGCCCCATATATGTAAGCAAAAGAAACAAACAAACCAAGTTACCACCTCAAACTAGCCTACTACAATCATAATAATGACTAACTAGTAGACAAACGAAAAAATCAAACAAAACGACTTCAACCGCCATCATCAAAAATGAAATTGCTACCAAACGGTAGCCCCTTAGCATGAAACAGAAACCACCTATCCATTGGACAACTTTATGTGAGAGGTGCTTGCCCCTGTACTGGAAGACAAAGGATGTGTACCCGATGTCATAAATTCCTTCGTTTCATCATATACATCCTTTACCTCGTCATCGTCAGACTCCTCATTTAGCTCACGTCCCTCTTTATATCTCCCCTGGGAGGAACCCTCGTTCCCCCCAACAAACCCAAGAGCACTAAATGAATTGTGTGTTTGGACCTTGGACGAACTAGTGCACCGCGCATTTTTTTGGGTAAAGGGTTACCCCGGTGATTCTATTATAGACAACCGCCAAATAAGTACAAGTAGTGAGGATGAATTCCCCACTAGTTCATATACAGGACATGCCCCATATATGTAAACAAAAAACAACCAAACCAAGTTACCACCTCAATCTAGCCTACTACAATCATGATAATGACTAACTAGTAGATAAACGAAAAAATAAAACAAAAGACGTCAACCGCCATCATCAAAAATGAAATTGCTACCAACCGGCAGCCCCTTAGCCTGAAAAAGAAGCCACCTATCCATTAGACAACTTTATGTGAGAGGTGCTTGCCCCTGTACTGGAAGACGTAGGATGTGTACCCGATGTCATAAACTCATTCGTCTCATCATATACAACCTCTACCTCGTCATCGTCAGACTCCTCATTTGGCTCACGTCTCCCTTTAAATCTCCCCTGGAAGGAACCCCCTTTTCCCCCAACAAACCCAAGAGCACTAAAAGAATTATGTGTTTTAACCTTAGACGAACTAGTGGTCCGCTCACTCACGTAGGCAGAACTCACTACCTTTTTCTTTTTATCCACAGGTCTATATTCAAACTTGGGCTTTTGATTGTTAACTTGAAAACCGCTCTTCTTTACATTCTTCTTTGTCTTGACTTCCGTATAACCATCCTCATCTACTTTCGGACTATTTGTAGAAGGTTTCACTGTCGGTCGAATGCATTTTGGACACTCCTCAGAATGATGCCCAAATACACAATAGTGGGCACATCTCGGAGGTTCCCATTCATACTCCACCCGAATAGTCTCAGTAACATATTTGTTCCCATACAATTCAGGAATAGCCATGGTTAGAGCCTCTTTCAACTCATGATCAGCTGATATTTCAATGAGAGCCCTAGCATAGCTGCTTCTTCCCCAAGCCTCATTACACATATCACTAGTATACGAATCCAGACGCACAGGGGACCCAATTTTTGATGCCAACATGCTTAAACCATCATCAGAATATGCCACTAGCGGAACATCATGCAATTTAACCCAAACTGCAACCTTTTTAAACTCTTCTTTTTTAAGGGTGTTAGTAGGAGACCAAATGTTGAGAAACATAGGTTTGTTACGAATTATCCAAGGTTCCCCTTCAAGAACAGTATCCATACCCTTTCTGTCATCAAACTTGAAGAAAAAGAAACCATTTGAATTCATCATAGTTTTCTGAAGACCATGTTTTTTCCAATTTGTTCTGACAAAATATTCAACTACTGGATATGCAATCCTATCCCCCAGGAAATAACCATAAAGAGTGTTTGCTAACCTGTTATTAACCTGGCGGACCGAATCAATTGGAAGCACTACATCCACTCCATCCAATGATACATCTGAATTTAGAGGGCGAAAATTAACTTTAGGAACTTGATCAGCCGCATCATAGGCCTTCCTAGTGTTTTCATCTTCATTCTGACTCGGAATTGAATCACCACCCCGCTTAATATCACCCTTCTCGACCTGATCATTTAGGACCACATCCGCATAAGATTGGACATGAGCATTATCATCCGGATTCTGATTTTGAACTCGAGTAGGACTAATATCATTCACCGGTAACACAAATGCTACCTTTCTCTTGTCAAAGACTTTCGCATAATTCTGATTAGGAGAATCAGAACAGCCAATAACATGTTTAGTATCATTAAGCGGCATCATAAAACATACCTTCTTACTCGGCATATCAGAAACCCTAGCCGCCAAAAGTGAAGTTTGTCTCGGCTGAAATGTTTTACCGTCAATGTTCTTAATTTTTTCCGCAAACACATTTGAATTTTCGGCATTTTAGCCATCCATAACAGCAAACAGAAACAGGCCTCACACAACAATCAGCCGAAACCCAAAAGCAAATCGGACAACAGGAAGAAATATGGTTTGCACAAGTCTGATCAGAATACGGACAGATTCTGATCAACCAAACCAGCCGATACAAACTATAGCGATGATAAAGAAATCTGCTGAAACCCTAAATGAATAAGGATCCAGCCACACTCCTTTCGCTAATCAGAAAAACAACGAAATCAAAGCCCTAATCTCAAATCTGAAATCACCTTATTCGCGCCTAAGAACAGCGCCGTTGAATCATATGTATAGCCGATCAGAACAACGAAATCAGAGCCCTAACTTCAAAAAACTGAAGATGTATTGCCGAAAATCAGAACAGCTACACACCCCGTTTGCAAACAGAAAACAGCACCGAAAACAAAACCCTAATTAGAAAACCTAATCAGATTACAATTGACTATCGCCTAAGGATCGATCAGAGACCCTAAGCTGATAAGCAAGAACAATCGAGACCAGGATTAGCAAGAGAAAGCTAGGGTTTCACAAGAATGCCTATGTAGCCAAAATCGCCCAAAGAACCCATTTTTGCTCACTGCCTTTTTCTTTTTATCCACAGGTCTATATTCAAACTTGGGCTTTTGATTGTTAACCTGAAAACCGCTCTTCTTTATATTCTTCTTTGTCTTGACTTCCGTATAACCATCCTCATCTACTTTCGGACTGTTTGTAGGAGGTTTCACTGTCGATCGAATGCAATTTGGACACTCCTCAGAGTCATGCCCAAATACACAACAGTGGGCACATCTCGGGGGTTTCCATTCATATTCCACACGAATAGTCTCATTGACATACCTGTTCTCATCCAACTCAGGAATAGCCATGGTTAGGACCTCTTTAAAATCATGTTCAGCAGAGATATCAATGAGTGCCCTAGCATAGCTGCTTCGTCCCCAAGCTTCATTACACATATCCCTAGTATACGAATCCAACCACAAAGGAGAACCAATTTTAGACGCCAACATGCTTAACCCATCATCAGTATACGCCACTAAAGGAACCTCATGCAATTTCACCCAAACCGCAACCTTTTTAATATCTTCTTTTTTAAGAGTACTTGTAGGGGACCATGTGTTGAGAAAAAGTGGTTTATTACGAATCAGCCATGGACCCCCTTCAAGCACATTATTCATACCCTTTCTGTCTTCAAACTTGAAGAAGAAAAACCCATTCGAGTTCATCATAGTTTTCTGAAGACCATGTTTCTTCCAATTTGTTCTCACAAAGTATTCAACAATCGGGTAAGCAATTCTATCCCCCAGGAAGTAACCATAAAGAGTATTCGCTAACCTGTTATTAACCTGACGAACAGATTCGATTGGTAGGACAACATCCACTCCATCCAATGAGACATCCGATTTTAATGATCGAAAATTAATATTAGGGACTTGATCAGCCGACTCATTAGCCTTCCTAGCTGAAATATCAACATTCTGATTATGATATTGAGTTTTCGAACCAAAATCCACCTTAACACCACCCTGATCAGCTTGTTTGTTTGACACAACATTAGCATACGATTGATGTTGAGAATTAGCTCGGGAACTAGGACTAACATCATTCAATGGAAGCACAAAAGCTACTTTTCGTTTATCAAAAACCTTCGCATATTGCTGATTAGGAGAATCAGAACGCCCGTTAACGTGTTCAACATCATTCAAAGGTAGCATAAAGGTTACCTTTTTATCAGAAACCCTAGCCGCCATGAGAATAAAAAAAAAAAGAATAGAAAAAAGAACCCAAGATGGATGTTTGTCTAGGCTCAAAACTCCAGTTTCCCATCAATATTCCTAATTTTCCTCGAAATACCATCTGATATATCTGCATTCTGGTCATCCATGAAACCTGAATATATATCGCCAATGCAAAAGGTTGCCGAACCCTAAGTGGCAGCCGCAACCCTAGAGCAAAAAGGATTAATCTGCTGAAAAGAAAACAGACTTGTCGAAACAATATCAGCAAAAGCAAAATCAAACAAATGGAATCAAATCTGCTAGTTGACAACACAACTCGCCGACCAAACACTAATACTGAATGATTATGCAAATCGAGCAGCAACTGGTATCCCACAATCGCCGGAACTAACACCTTAATCTGATCAATAATACCTACTTACAATTGACAGCAAACCGAAATCAAATGTAAATAAACTGATCGGATCAAGAACACGAGAACAACAACTCTATCGAAAAACCCTAAGCCGATCCTTCAATCACCCAACCCTTAAAGCTAATAAAATCGATGAAGATCAGGTAGAGATTGAAAAACCTAGAGTTGTGTTGAATCGCTCAGGATCGCCCAAAATCGCCCAGAGCCCCCATTATTTTTCTGATCATGACATGTTGAAAACAAGTTTGTTCGATCGGAGGGACTATTTGTGTCAAACTGCGAAACTATACCGATTCGTATAGTAACGAACATTCCGAAACTTGATCATAAGTTAAAATACCCTAAATATCCTTTACATAGCTTAGAAATAGGCTTTGAGGGCTTCGGTATGCTAAAATAAACTTATTTGATCAATAGGGACTAAAAGCGTCAAAAAGTGCATAAGTTTGCATTTTCGCGCATATCTTACGCTCTGAATATATCCGGACACCCAAAAATTTATGTAATCATTAAAATATTTTATTTTAGTGATTGGAACGCAAAAACGCCATTCGTCGCGAATTTTGGATCGTACACGCTTTCGTAACGACTTCCGTCGTAATTAACCGAATAACGCGATCGCACGACCAAACGAACCGACATCCAAGATTTTTTTGAGCATATTTTAAGTCCCCTATACTATAACTTCATTTTAGAGCCTGAAATGAGGTTAACAGGGCTTAAACGTGTCAAATATGCATCAAAACACAAGTTTCTGAGCTGCAGGGACCAAAACTGCAAATCTGCCAAACTTCTTACACGGGCCGCGTAAGCCCAGGTCTTATCTTACGCGGGCCGTGAGGTCTTGCCAGACAGAAACATTGAATCTGGACTTTGGGCTTGTTTTTGATGGTTTTAATGGTTGTTTTGGGATACCATCTGCTTGTTTTGATGGTTTAACATGTCCCCCTTGTATTCTAAAACCACTAGCCCACATGGATGGCCTAGATCATTCCCTCTTTAGGAAGAAACCATCCTAACGGTGAACCAAAAACTATTAATAGCCATGCCCTCCTTCCATTTTCTGCACCCTTGATCATTTTAATACTCTAAGTTGAAGCCTTTGCTTCATACCTGAGTGTTATAGATCAAGTTCTCCCTAGCTTGGACCCTTTTTAAGCTTCTTTCATTCTTTTATCGCTTTTCGAGCGTGAAAGTCAAACAGTGTTTGACTTTCTGCTTGGACCACGAGTTGGTCAACACAAAGTTCTTTAGAACTTTGCAACGTGAGCGTAATCACGATGGTTATAGTCCCTTGTGACTATACCTACTTATTACCACATTGACTAAGCGTAGTGACGAGTTGTAGTTTCGGTCAAAATGCGCATTTAAGCGTATTTTGCAACCAAACTACTCTTTTTTTGGGTAATGGGTTTTACCCCGGTGATTATATTAAGAAACCAATAAAACAAGTGGAGTAGAAAAAGCCTACACCAGTTCTCTTAGGTGACATGCCACCATAAGAGTAAATACAAGCACAAAGCAAAACCACCTAGCAACTAGGACAAAGCAAAAACACTCAGTTATCTATGTATGCTTCCAACGGGTACATCTTCCAATCTTCCAAGATACTTCTAACATTAGGTTTGTCCTTGTACTTGAATGATTGCAGCTTCATCTTCACCGTGCTTATAATGACGCTCGTAATTTGTTCAGGTGGTCGAAGCTGGTTATTAAAAAATCTGGAGTTTCTCTCCAGCCAAATAAAGTAAGCTGTCGCCTTAATACTAAGTTTAGCAATTACCGAATTCAGCGATCTCGAGTTAGCTCTCGGGATTAACCAGCTCATAATATCTTCCCATTTGCCTTGCACATTTTTAATACATGTTGTCTCCTTAATGGCATCCCAAACCTGTGTAGAGTATGCACATTCGAAAAACAAATGTCCATGCGAATCCACCCCTTCTAGCACAACAAACAACACATCATATTCATTGAACCGGAAGTATTACAATTCCATCTTCTAATTCTGTCTTGCGTCCAAAGTTTCCTTCGAAAAATCAACCAGCAATGAAACGAGTGTCTAGGTATATTACATCCGGACCAGACCACTTTCGACCACACAGCATCAGCTCCCTGAGAACGAGTAGTCTCCCACACTAATTTTGAAGTGAACGGCATTAACTTACCTGCGTTGTTTCTCCATAAGGTCACGTCTTGCATGTTCGGGATCAGATTGAGTGAGTTAAGATTGAATAACACCGGAAACAAGTCACGCCAGGCATCTGGCCATTGCCAAGCACCCTCTCTAAAAACATCAGCCACTTTGGAATAAATAGAGAACCCTTGTTGTGACATAATCCTCGGGGACACGAACTGACTCAACGGACATTCGTTACACCAGGTATCATGCCAAAGGGACGTGGTTTCGCCATTCCCAATCCATTTCCAAAAGAACTTCCGAACAGAGTTCCTGTATGACAACAATTTCCTCCATCCCCACGTAGAATTTTGCGGCACTTTAACATCCCAAAAGCTCCTACCCTTAAGTCTATACTCGTGAATCCAATCCACCCAAAGAGATTTCCTACCCGAGACGATGCTGTTAATATGAAAAACCATTAGCGATTTATTCACCTCAGAGACCTTCCTAATACCCAAACCACCTTCCGATTTGGGAATGCAAACATCTTTCCATGCTACCTTTGCTTTACCCGACGCTAAGGCTCCTTGAGACCACAAAAAACCTTTCATGATTGTCACACCCTCAAAATCCACACGCGGAGTATTACCGCGAGGCATGTGACGACCAGGATCTTAGCCACTAATTATTTTGAACGGATTAGTTATTGTTATAAACATTAGCATAATTAGTGACCTAATTTGATTTTTTCAAAACGTAGTTTAAGTTTGCAGCGGAAGGGAAAGTAGAACATATCGTAATTTAAAAATCACAAGTTTATTATCATGTTACTTACGAACCACGCACTCCATCCGATTGCAACGTCCGTCCAAAGTTGTATCGAGCGACCTGCAAAGCATGCAGTAGGGTATCAACAAAAATGTTGGCGAGTTCACGAGTTGTCCAGTTTTTAATTACCAAAAACTTGTTTCACCAGTTAATTTATCCGTTTATACATGCGATGGGGAGCTACCCCATAAGTAAGCGACTAAATTGTTTTTCCAATACCGAATACTTACTTAACCGTACGTTTCCGCAGTGCCCCGTTTGTCAATGTTCTATCATCATTGACGGTTTGCCAGAGTACATTAGTTCACTCCCGTTCCCAGTAACAAGGGTCGGTGTGAGGCTGGTTACACCTAAATAGCGCTATTAACTAATAACCCGTTCGCCAGGCCCCGGCGACTAATCGGTATTAAATGGTAGGGACTTAAGTGATAGAGTTTCGTTTAGTGTTGCCCGTTGCATTCCGTATAAACCGTAATTAACGAAGAGTTCCCAGTAACAAGGGAGGTAAGTAAGTTTGTTCCCAGTAACAAGGAAAGAAAATTAAGTTTGTATCCCAGTAACAAGGGAAGAAAAGTAAGTTTGTATCCCAGTAACAAGGGAAGAAAAGTAAGTTTGTATCCCTCACAAGGGGATAGTGTTGCTTTTAGTTCCGTTTCCTAATCCACCGGGAATGCATGCTTTAAGTTGTGAACTCACCTTGGGTTGCTCGGCAGATTAGTTACTTGGTCAAACACGTTGGTCACCACATCCTAACATGGTTACCAGTATAGGTCAGGTTTGGGCATATAGAAGTCACGTATATTCTACACGTATCTAACACATAGCATGCATGGCATACAAGCATACACAGTATCGGGCCTATTCTAGCTTGTAAACAGTTAAATAGTAACAGTTTGACATTACTAACACATAGTCCAAGACATAGTTCATAAGGCCCACCAATGTTATTGGGCCTATCCAAATCGTATAAACAGTCAACCAGTAGTGGCATGTTAAACACACATCACGTAGCACACATAGTTTGCTGTACAGTAATGGTAACAATAACACATAGTCCAAAACTTCAGTTTGTGCGGCCCAACAACTAAGCAGAGTAGTCCAGTCGAAACCGGGTGGTCTCGACTCGAGAACAAGAGGTCTCGAGTCGCAACCGTGAAGTTTCGAGTTGCAACCAGACGGTCTCGAGTTGTGCATAACTGAGTCGCAACCGTAGAGGTCTCGAGTCGAGATCAGGAGATCTCGAGTTGTAACCAAGCTGGTCTCGACTCCTGGAGTGTGTTGTCTGGTTTCGAGTCGCAACCATAAGGTCTCGACTCGCAAACTGTGCAGATGCTTCTAGAACCCTTATCCAACTTGTACGAACCAATCAAAATTCAGTAACATGTACTGTCCAATCAAATTTCATTATCATGTTTTATTCTACCGTACACTTTCCAATTCAGATCAAAACAACAAAATTTTAAATATTTTCAATGATCTTCAATCAGTTAATCACGTAGGATTTTTCACATCATCACTGTTTTATTAAAGCATGGCACTACATTTATCATCTAAACATAATCTTATTAGCCTATCACCACAGTTCTAACCAATGGCATACATATCATCACGTATTTATCACCTTTAAACATTACATGTTTAATACATCACATTTAGACCTTACATATCTAATAGCTACAAGTGGGTTATGATCAACCAACCCCAATTCTTGTATATAGAATAGAATCAACCCAGCCCATGGTCGTTTGTGATTCTCAAATATTGTGCGGCCCAACAGCATATTGCAGCCCAACTTAATTGGAGTGTGTGTGGTCTGTGGAAATGTGCAACATGGTGGTTCCAAATACAAAAAGGGTGTGGGTCCTCATGTCAGTTTGTGCAATTCATTCTACAACTTCTACACATATCATTCTCCTAATTAAATCAAATCATAAAAGACAAACAACTGGCATTCCCACAATTTCAAATCATTTTTAGGTAGGTTGTACTCTAAGCTTATAAACTTGTACATTTTATGAAAATCCAGATACAATTTATAAATGGCAGACACACACATTTGAATTAAAACAGATAAGACAAAAGTTCCTTCTTCATCATCCCTAAATCATTCCGAAAACCCATATCTCTAACTACGACCCATATCCATGTTTGTGAATCATCGGACTCTCTTATTTGACAACATGATTATCATCCTTAACGACTTATCAACACTCATCATCATCGCATGGAACAACGAATCATATATTATCATAACTATTTCGAACAGAAATCGACACCTTTCGTCACTTACACAGTCGTTGGATTCAAACATTAAGCAACAGGTTACCACTATCACCTAAACATGATCTTTTTGAATGAACAAAAATATCCATATGAACCAAACGAATATTATCATGAACAGAGCTAGTTATCGAGTATCTGATGTTAAACGGGTTCATATAAGAAGTATCATTAATAACAGATTCAGCAGATAATTTCTCATCTTTA
>JARYGA010016807.1:0-46991 GCA_030545235.1 Helianthus tuberosus
CATTTACCAATGTAGTTAGCTCATCGGGCACATTGGGCAATTAAAACAGTGCATGCGGATTATGACAAAGCGCGTCGAGTTATGACAAAACAGTGCATGCGGATTGAGCGAGATTGAGGAAATACGACATATGAATGTGCATCCGCATATAAAGACAAGCTTAAGAAGGTTCACGATGCAAAGATAAGAAAAAGAACTTTCGAAGTGGGTCAAAAAGTGTGGTTGTGCAATTCACGTTTGAAGATGTTTGCGGGAAAATTGAAGAGTAAATGGATGGGTCCTTATGTCATCCGGCGAGTGGGTCGATTCGGTTGTGACACCTGTGTCACTTCAACCATCAAAAAAATACCTGATGTGTGTAAAATGCAACATATAAATTACATCAAATGAGGCATAAAACTAACCCTTTTTAAGTACTAATATTGGAAAAAGAGTGTTTTTGTCTTCCTTTTGTATTTTCAGGATTAAATGAGCTCAAAAACGCAAAAGAAGCAAAAAGACAGCTAAATCCAACATAAATACAAGAAAAGGAACATTAGTGGACTGCCCGACCCCTCAACGGCACCTTCCAAAGCAAATTAGAGAAATCAGAAGACTGAACACGCCCCGTGCTCAGCCAGCACGGGGCCGTGCCCAAGAAGCAGCAGAAAAGACAAATCTATAGAAGCTTCTATTGCCCATCACGGGGCCGTGCCCAGCGGACACGGGGGCGTGTCGAAAGTACAGCAGGCGCATTTATTGTAATTGCGAATTACAATTAATGAGGAGAGAGATTGTCAGACGGACACGGGGCCGTGTCCAGCTCTCTGTTCAGCCTATAAATAGGAGTGCTTGGATTCATTTCATCTCATCCCTTGGCACACCACCTCTCTCACACTTCATCCACCACCCACCACCATCACAACACCATCATCCACCACCATCATCCATTGTCCATCGTAGAGTGTGTGAGTCGTCTCGGGATCCAAGATTGATCGTAAGAGTTCTTGACAATCAAGGCCATGTTTGCCTAAGTCTCTTACATCACTTGGTGAAGACAAAGTGTCTAGTATAATACTTTTTATTTTTAATCTTTTGCACTTTTTATTTGGTTTTGTATTAATGACTTTAATAACTAGTTACTTATGTTGAAGGTGATCTTTCCTTATCGTTTGTCCGTGGTGTCTTGGCATTATTTTACTGTCTATATAAAATAAAGGATTTTCACCATTCATATCTCCACGGTCTATATGGAGATATGTTGGCTACCTGGTAGGGGGTTAAGGGAACGGTTTGGTAAAGGTCTTGCCATTGTTCAGCGTTTAGAGGTCCTGCAATGGACCTGGGTCAAATTTAGTAGGACCTCCTTCAATACTTCACGGTATTGGATGGCGGGGGTCCAAACTCTTTGATCCCCTCATAAGTTAACTACTATTAATACTATAACCCGGCTATTTAGGACTGTATCCCTGCTGACTCAGACTACTTAGCCGAGGGTAACGTCACCGCCAAAAGCGGGGCCTACCACAATACTGCATTAATAACTTAATTCATTATCTTCCAATAATCCACCCTTTTAGGATTGTATCCCTGCTGACTCAAACTACTGGGGTGAGGGTAACGTCACCTTCAAAAGAGGGGCCTACAACAATAACTAAGATAATCTCTTAATTATGTGCAAAAGTGCGAAAATAATCAAAGGTTATACTAGATACGAGTCGGAACCAAGTGATTCATCTTGTCTATCTGTTTTTTTTTTCTTTTATTTTTATTTTCAGCACTTTAGTTAGTTTTTATTTTTCTTAGTTTAAAACATTTTTCTAAACTTTTTGTTTTGATTAGACGTTGAGGATAAACCGGTACTAAAAGCTCTTGTGTCCTTGGACGACCTCGGTATCTTACCAACGCTATACTACACTCAACGATGGGTGCACTTGCCCATATGTGTGTTTAGTGTTAGTGAAATATCGTGTTTTATAAATTTAAAACTTGGCTAAAATAAGTGTTAAAAAGGGCTTAAAATATACACCTAATATATATAACACTTTATCGCACATCAAGTTTTTGGCGCCGCTGCCGGGGACACAAGGATTTTAAGAAAGTTAGGAATCAACGGCCTAATCTTCTTTTATTTTTATTTTTTTTAGGATTTTTCTTAGTTTTTTCAGCTTCTGCAGAGCTCAGCACGGGCCGTGCCCGGTCAGACACGGGCCGTGCCCAGCAACATCACTGGCAGTTTTTATTTTCTGAGTTACAGAGAGCTGAACACGGGGCCGTGTCGGTGCAACACGGGGTCGTGTCCAACTCCCAGTAACTGGGAATGCAGAAAACAATAACTGTATCTCTGACCACGGGCCGTGTTCACTGAGCACGGGGCCGTGGCGAACTTTCTGACCAACGTTCTTTTCTGTTTTTATTGCAGGACTTGGAACCCAGGTGCCACATTTGACCCTCCTACGTAGTGCATGAGCTCCAGTTCTAGTAGAGACATAAAAGAACCCTTAGAAGAACCCGAACGCTTTCTCAGAAAAGGACTTAAAGCTAAAAATCAAGAGAAAGCTTCGGGGGACCCAATTCCAATGGCGGACCAACGTACCCTCATGGATTACCTACGGCCTACCGTAGGCAATCTCGGCGCCGCTATCAATGCACCAAATGTCGAGGCCAACAACTTCGAACTTCGGCCGCATTTGATACAAATGCTCCAAAACTCCGCAACCTTCCACGGGCTTGCGGACGAGGATCCCCATCTACATATTACTAACTTCTTAGAAATATGTGATACCTTTCGGATCAATGGAGCATCAAATGACGCCATCCGCCTTCGAATGTTTCCTTTTTCACTAAAAGACCGAGCTAAGGCTTGGCTTAACACCCTCCTAGTTGGATCGGTAAACACCTGGGATGAACTCGCCCAAAAGTTTTTGTATAAGTATTTCCCTCCTGCTAAAACGGCTAAATTAATGACTGAAATTAATACATACTCACAAGAGGATGGGGAATCCTTATATGAAACTTGGGAAAGGTTCAAGGAGCTTCTAAGAAAGTGTCCTCACCACGGTCTAGCGGTATGGCAACAAGTATCCACTTTCTACAATGGATTGTTGCCACACACAAGACAAACACTTGATTCAAGCTCCGGGGGACTTTTAGGTAATCGTCGCCCAAATGAAATATATAACCAAATTGAGGAAATTGCTCAAACCAATTTTCAATGGCACACTCCCCGAGGTAATAAATCTATTGCCCCGGGCGCCCATAAGGTTGATGAAAGCACCTCTTTACAAGCCCAAATCGAGGCCCTCTCTTCAAAAATCAAAAAGCTAGAAATGACAAAAACGGCCTCGGTTATGGCTTGTGAAGGGTGTGGTGGGTCACATGAAAATTGGAGTTGTATGAAAGAATTAGATGAACAAACAGAAACGGTAAACTACATTGATAATAGACCTAGGCCGTCAGGTCCTCCAACGGGTACCTACAACCAAGGATGGCGTAACCACCCAAATCTTGGTTGGAGAGATCCCGGCAATAGTAGTAACCAACAAAACCAACGAACTAATTTTCAACAACCACAAAATTTCTCTCAACAACAAGGTGGAAGAGAAAGGCTTGAAGATACTGTATCTCGCCTCATCTCTGACACTGAAAAGAAAAACTCGGATCGATTTCAACAATTGGAATCGAATTTTAGAAATCAACAAGCTAGCATTCAAAACGTTGAAAAACAATTAAATCAACTAGCTCAAAATTTCTCCGAGAGACCACAAGGCGCGTTACCTAGTAATACCGAAACCAACCCGAAGGCACAAGTACATCTCATCACATTAAGAAACCGAACCGTGGGTCCCGAGGATGCTCCATTGCCGCCAAATGAAAGGAGCCATTCTAGCCAGCCGGTGACTCCTCCTGCGCCAGAAAAGGCTTCTCTACCAACTCAAGAGCCCACAAAGACTCCTCCAATTCCGTACCCCGGTAGGTTAAATCGTCAGAAGACCGATGAGCAATTCGCTAAATTCGAAAATTTACTAAAACAATTGCATGTTAATATTCCTTTTATTGAGGTCCTAACCCAAATGCCTAAATACACAAAATTTATGAGGGGTTTCCTCACAAACAAAAGGAAAATTGAATCATTGCAATTAGTTAATTTAGGTGAAGAATGCTCCGCCTTAGTGCTCAACAAACTTCCACAAAAGAAAATCGATCCCGGAAGCTTCACAATTCCTTGCTCGATTGGGGAATCTCCCGTTCGTAATGCATTAGCCGATCTGGGGGCTAGCATTAACCTCATGCCCACATCAATGTTCAAACGACTCGGCCTAGGAATAACAAGCCCTACAAAGATGAGCATACAACTCGCCGACAGATCCGTCAAATTTCCACAAGGTGTTGCTGAGAATTTGTTGGTAAAAGTTGACAACTTCGTTTTCCCAACCGACTTTGTCATCCTAGACATGGAAGAAGACACCGATGTCCCTCTCATCCTCGGGAGGCCATTTCTAGCCACCGCCCAAGCGGTGGTAGACATGAATGACGGAACATTAACATTGAAGTTTGGGGATGAGGAGGTGAAGTTTGAATGTGGAAAAAGAATTGAGGACGAAGACCCGGTCAACTACATGCAGGTCATAGACTCAAGCTTGGATGATGCTCTCCGACGGTGTAACATGGGATGCAATACATCCCACTTGGGTGACATATGACTGGCTTTGGGTCTAGCCAAGGACCCTTATAAACGTGGCGCACCACGGAGGCATTCCGCGGAACTATCCTTAGTTTAATTTAGTTTAATTTTTATGTTTTCTAGTTTTAATTTTCAGGAATAAAACACACTCATGGTGGTAAAGGATGAAAAGGGGAACGAGAAAAATGAACGCATGCACAAGAACAAGGCAACCCGACAATTCTCCCCATTTCAGAAGGTTCAACACGGGCCGTGCCCAACCAACACGGCCCCGTGCTGAGCACCCTGCAGAAAACGCCCAGTTCAGGTAACTGGACACGGGCCGTGTTCACCCAACACGCCCCCGTGTCCAGGCTTCTGTTTCTCTTGTTTTAATTCTGTTACTGGCACTTGAACACGGGGCCGTGCCCGGACAACACGGGGCCGTGTTCAGTGCCCAGTAACACAAATTTTTGCTTTTTAAACACTATTTTACACATCTAATCAACCTAAAAATTTATTTTTGGGACACATTGAGGACAATGTGTAATTTAAGTGTGGGGGGATGCTAAAACCTTGAATTTTGCAAGTCCTAAATACAAGCCTTACACAAAACTCTATTGGAACCGCTAATCACCCCAAATTTTTTTCAAAAATTTCATTTTTTTTTTTACTTGTCTAGGTTTAATTCGGAAAATTCAAGTTCTCAAAAAGGTTATATTTTTACAAATTTACAACCGATAGCGTAGTGATAAAAAGAACCTACATAAGAAAATTATGAAAAGGCATGGCAAACTTATTTAAAATTTGATTATATATACTTGATCACATGAAAACCCATTCCCACAAAAGTGAGTTTTGAGCCTTTATTGAGCACACAATTACATATCATTTGACTAAATGCTCATTTTTCGTTTCTTGTGTGAATAGCCGCTTGGTTCTTACGACTCTAGAACTTGCCATGACAATACATTCCTGGTCCTTATCAACTTAAACCCGAGTAAGTAAATGATGGAGGCATTAGGACTAACCCTTTTTTATTTCTACACCATTATTTTTCTTTTTCTTTTACCACCTACCCAAAAATCCCCCTAGTTAGCCCCTTTGAGCCTAAACCTTTTCGTTTCATCACCCAAACAAAAACCCTTTTACCCACCAAAACCTTTTTCATTTTTTTAACCCTTTATTTTAGTAACAAGTTCGGTTCTTCGTAAAAAAAAAAAAAATGTGTGATAATGATGAAGCAAAAAGAAAATAAACAAACAAGTTAATCAAAAATAACTTAGTTTGAATAAAAGCTTCATCAAAAAAAAAAAAAAAAAAAACCGACACTTGTTACGCTTTTAGCCCTTTTTCTACTAACCACTAACCCAACCACCTACCTTTAACCCTAGCCTAACCCTTAACCCACAAAGTCCTCTTGATATCTACAAAGGTATAAAAGTTAAAAAGGAGGAGGATTGATTTCTTGGCAAGCCTATGGTAGGAATAAGTTCCATGCCACTCTCGAGTGATTCACTAAAAATACACCTTCGGCCGAGTGTGAGTGATTTCCCCGTGAGGTATGTGAACTTGTATATAAATAGAATTTTAAAAAGGCATGTTATGCCTAAATAAGTAATTTCTTTTATGAAAAGTTCTAAATAAATCATTACGAATAGGAGTGTAAATAAAAAAAAATGAAACCCAAAAAGATCTTGGAAACCCCGACACTCTACGACAAGCCCAAAACCTTCTCTTCTACCTATTCCATTTGGGAGTGTAAGCCACATATTAAAGAGTTTTGCTTGAGGACAAGCAAAAGTTCAAGTGTGGGGGTATTTGATGTGTGTAAAATGCAACATATAAATTACATCAAATGAGGCACAAAACTAACCCTTTTTAAGTACTAATATTGGAAAAAGAGTGTTTTTGTCTTCCTTTTGTATTTTCAGGATTAAATGAGCTCAAAAACGCAAAAAAAGCAAAAAGACAGCTAAATCCAACATAAATACAAGAAAAGGAACATTAGTGGACTGCCCGACCCCTCAACGGCACCTTCCAAAGCAAATTAGAGAAATCAGAAGACTGAACACGCCCCGTGCTCAGCCAGCACGGGGCCGTGCCCAAGAAGCAGCAGAAAAGACAAATCTATAGAAGCTTCTATTGCCCATCACGGGGCCGTGCCCAGCGGACACGGGGGCGTGTCGAAAGTACAGCAGGCGCATTTATTGTAATTGCGAATTACAATTAATGAGGAGAGAGATTGTCAGACGGACACGGGGCCGTGTCCAGCTCTCTGTTCAGCCTATAAATAGGAATGCTTGGATTCATTTCATCTCATCCCTTGGCACACCACCTCTCTCACACTTCATCCACCACCCACCACCATCACAACACCATCATCCACCACCATCATCCATTGTCCATCGTAGAGTGTGTGAGTCGTCTCGGGATCCATGATTGATCGTAAGAGTTCTTGACAATCAAGGCCATGTTTGCCTAAGTCTCTTACATCACTTGGTGAAGACAAAGTGTCTAGTATAATACTTTTTATTTTTAATCTTTTGCACTTTTTATTTGGTTTTGTATTAATGACTTTAATAACTAGTTACTTATGTTGAAGGTGATCTTTCCTTATCGTTTGTCCGTGGTGTCTTGGCATTATTTTACTGTCTATATAAAATAAAGGATTTTCACCATTCATATCTCCACGGTCTATATGGAGATATGTTGGCTACCTGGTAGGGGGTTAAGGGAACGGTTTGGTAAAGGTCTTGCCATTGTTCAGCGTTTAGAGGTCCTGCAATGGACCTGGGTCAAATTTAGTAGGACCTCCTTCAATACTTCACGGTATTGGATGGCGGGGGTCCAAACTCTTTGATCCCCTCATAAGTTAACTACTATTAATACTATAACCCGGCTATTTAGGACTGTATCCCTGCTGACTCAGACTACTTAGCCGAGGGTAACGTCACCGCCAAAAGCGGGGCCTACCACAATACTGCATTAATAACTTAATTCATTATCTTCCAATAATCCACCCTTTTAGGATTGTATCCCTGCTGACTCAAACTACTGGGGTGAGGGTAACGTCACCTTCAAAAGAGGGGCCTACTACAATAACTAAGATAATCTCTTAATTATGTGCAAAAGTGCGGAAATAATCAAAGGTTATACTAGATACGAGTCGGAACCAAGTGATTCATCTTGTCTATCTGTTTTTTTTTCTTTTATTTTTTTTTCAGCACTTTAGTTAGTTTTTATTTTTCTTAGTTTAAAACATTTTTCTAAACTTTTTGTTTTGATTAGACGTTGAGGATAAACCGGTACTAAAAGCTCTTGTGTCCTTGGACGACCTCGGTATCTTACCAACGCTATACTACACTCAACGATGGGTGCACTTGCCCATATGTGTGTTTAGTGTTAGTGAAATATCGTGTTTTATAAATTTAAAACTTGGCTAAAATAAGTGTTAAAAAGGGCTTAAAATATACACCTAATATATATAACACTTTATCGCACATCAATACCAAACCAATTAAATATTGTAATTCATACTTGGGATTTGTATAAATATGTGTATCATTTGCACATATCAAATCTTGTTCGATTTCGGGCTCTAAATCACTTTCTAGAAGGTTATACGCGCACTGATGCGTAAATATAACCAGTTTAATGCAACAAACACTCCAGAATAGTGACATAGGCTTAACATACCTTAAATAACCTTTACATAACTTAGAAATAAGTTTTGGAAGGTTTGGTATGCCGAAATCAAGTTTATTCGCTTACAGGGACTAAATTTGACAAACTGCGAAAGTATGCCAATTTGAACTGTAACGAACATTCCGGAACATGATCATAAGTTAAACACACCCTAAATATCCTTTACATAGCTTATAAATAGGCTTTGAGAGGTTCGGTGTGCTAAAATAAACTTTATGCTCATTCAGGGACTAAAAGCATCAAAAAGTGCATAAGTTTGCATTTTCGCGCATAACTTACGTTCTGAATACATCCGGACATTCAAAAATTTATGTAATCATCAAAATATTTTATTTTAGTGATTAGCTTGATAAAATTCCATTCGTCACGTAATTTGGATCGTTTTTGCGTTCGTTACGACTTCCGTCATAATTAAATGAACAACGCAACCGTACGACAAACGAACCGACATCCGAGATATTTTTGAGCATGTTTTGAGTTCCCTACACTTTAAAATCATTTTAGAGCCTTAAAATGTGGTTAACGGGGCTTAAACGTGTCAAAACGCATCAAAAATCAAGTTCGGAGTCACAAGGGCCTGTTCTGCCAAAAATCAAACTTTGCTGGTCTGCACAAGGCTTACGGACCGTAAGCACTTATCCATACGATCCATAAGGACCCCCCAGATCAGCAGAATTCATTTCCAGCTTGTTCCAGCTGTTTCCCTCTTGTGCAAATGGTTTCTAAGCATTCTAGGGGTTGTTTTGGGGTGCCCAAGGTATTGCAAAACAGGGGGTGCAAGTGTAGGGCCAAGATCAAAGCTCGGTTTATGAGAAACGATCCTAACGGTCCTATAAAAACTATAAATAGCCCACCCCCACTTCACTTGAACTCACACCTTTGATTTATTCAGCTCTAAGTTGGGGTCTTGTGCTCCATAGCTGAGTTGTTTAAATCAAAACTTCCATTCTTGGACCTTTTGTAAGTCCTCTTTCATTCTTTTATGCGTTTTAGCACGAAAGTCAAACAGTGTTTGACTTTTTTCATTGACCAGTTTATGGTCAATGCGAAGTTCATGTGAACTTCATAACGTGAGCGTAATCATGATGGTTGTAGTCCCTAGTGACTATGCCTACTGATTACCACGTTATCTAGGTTTAGTGACTAGTCGTAATTTCGGCCAAAATGCGTATTCTCGCGTATTTTGTAACCAAACTACTTTTAGGTATCAAAACCGTTTGTTTTGATACCAAACCTGTTTTCTAACTTAACTAAACATGTTTTAGCATGTTTAGCTCGTCACTTTTGGTTTAGTGCTTATGTAGGGTCGTAAGGTAAGCGATCTAAACAATCGCTTATACTTACAAACCCGACCCGTTTGTTCGATCATTAGGATCCGACCAAACACATTAGGTGACCATAGTCGTATAGGAAATAACCTTCCGAGGTTATACCTTATGGTCACGTCGTTTAAGTAGTTATATGATAGGTAGTTTATATGCCTTAGGAAAATTACCAAAATGCCCTTTTTATGCCAAATTTCATTTTAAGCATATGTAACATAATTTTTGATATCTAAACTGATTAGACAACAATATTAGACATGTTAAGGCATATAATACTTGTCATAGGACTAGTTAGGCGTTCCGAACGCGTTTTACGCGAACGGCGCGTTAAAGTAGCATAGGCTACCTAAACGGGTCATAATAAGCACTTAGGTTAGGTTTCCTTTTAGTATGTAGACTTTGTTAAACCATATCATATGAGTTCCAATACTCATTTGGTTTTCGAAACCTCATACTATCCGATCCTCCGATTTAGGTCCGGTTATTTATGTAGTTATCTATATAGGGTGCCGTTTGATTCCGTGATCCCTCTAGCTTGCTTGGTTGTTGTTCAAAGACTTCTAAGCACCCTCAGGTGAGTACATAGTCCCCTCTTTTACTGTTTTTCAAACACTTTGGGGTGAAACACATGTGCCTACTTGTTATTTTCATGCTTTCCATGTTTTCATATCATATACTTGCTATGTTCATTAGTACACTATTAGTACATGATTTCATTTTGTTTTGCTATGTATGTTTACTTAGCATACTCAGCACATTGATTTACATTACATTTCTTTTGCTATGTATGTTTACTTAACATGCTAGCACATTGTTTTACATGACTTTTCTGCTTTGTATGTTAACTTAACATACTTAGTACATTTGCTTTACATTGCATCTCTGTTGCATATGTTCTCGTAACATATGGACACATTGTTTTATATCTCTACTTTGTATGTTCACTTAGCATACTAGGTACATTATTTTTCATAAAACATGCTTACATTTGGCATATCATTTGGTTTGTTTAACGGGACTAAATTACATTCATTAACACCGATCATGCCGCTCGGTAGTAGATAGTGGTACCATAGGACTTGAAAAATCTCGTTCCTAAAATCCTAGGTTTGTTTGGACGGATGGAATGACCGAATCCGAAAACATTTCTTTTTGATAACTTTTACTCTAAGGTTATCCTGCTGTCTCAAGGCTTGAATGTAGGTGTTTAACATAACCGCATAGATGTTGTATCAGTAAAGCATGCATTATTCTACAAAGCATAACTTTTGATTTATTCAAATACTTTGTTTTGTACATTTTTACTTGTGGTTTAAGTAGTCTCATTTTACTTACCATACATAACTTTTGTTTACACATTACATGATTTACATTTGATGGTTTTCACACAAACATTTGACATTTGACTATACATAAAACATTTTTACATTGGTGGTTGGTTTTGTTTAAGTGATTTAAATAACGAGGCGTGTGTAATAAGATAAAAGCATGGTGGATACGCCGCTGGTACTTCCTATATATAAGTGCTTTTATAGTATTACATATCGTAGCGTTATTTAAATCATTTCAATATTTGACATATTACATTTTACACAAATGACATATTTTCACTAAACAATTGTTTTACAAAACAACTCATTTTATACAAACTCATTTTACTTGGTTATTCATTTAACCTTACATTACTCTTTTACATATCATCTACTTTATCATCGATTTTCAAATGATTTATAAAACAAAACATTTTACAAGGATCATGACTGACTTTTGTTAAACAACTTTTTCTAAACTTATAAGTCATGAATCCTATTTTCACAAAACCTTTGTATCTCACAGGCATTTTTATGCTGACGTACCTATTTTCACATGTGTTTCAGGAAATGATGCATAGGAATTGATCAAGATACACGTAGGCAGACTTGGGCCTTAGTGACATTAAAAGATGCAAGACTAGTTAATTATGTTGTGTTTCTTTGTTGTTAAGACATTGTAACTCTTTTAATCAATAAAACAAAATTTCAAATTTCCATGTGTTATGAAACAATGATTCTGTTACAACACTCCCCGATGATTCCGCCACGTTTTGTTGTTTTATGTGGTCGGGGTGTGACAGGAAAGTTGGTATCAGAGCTCATGGTTATAGGGAATTAGGTTATTAGTAATGCTTTGACCTAGTCTATAACCTTCCTAGGACCCTAACGCGAGTGTACTTGCGTTTAGTCATAAAACAATATCGTCACCTATCCTTAGGCGACAACCACAACAAGAACACAAACTTCAAAACCGCTTTGAAAAGCAATCATCTGTTCTAGGATGATTAATTACTAGGTTTTGAACCCTCTAAGTTTTCAAATCTCATCAAAGTTTGGGTCTTTTTATGTGAACACGTGCAAACTGGAAGGGTGAATGCCTGTACTCTGAGTTTTCTGTCTAAGGCTAGAGTGTTCGTACAAATCCGCAGTATCGGACCAGTCACTCTTACCTGGGAACTCTTGGGGTGAGTGTTCACTTAAAGGCGAGCATGTCTTCAGTGATACATTAATATGACTCGTTTACATTGATTAGTCACCGTCTCATTTCTTTGCCTTAGGAAACAAACAAATGATCGCAATTTTTATGCGTTGCCATTCTGTTTTGATTATCTGATAACATTTCACTTGTTTCTTCCTATGTCTTTCATTTTCTTCTAGAATGTCTCTTCCTCTCAGCAACGGTCAAATGTCCGAGCAAACAGCCAAATTTGCCCAGCAAATAGGCGAAGTGATTCTGAAGTCTGTGGATTTAGGCATTGCCATGTCTCGTCTCAACAACGAAGCCACACAAGAGTCACCAGAGGAAGCAGAAGTCAAGCCTGCACCAAAATCAAGGAAGCGTAAGGCTTCAAGCAAACCCTCAGCAGTTGCACCAAATCAAGCGGGACCTAGCCAAGTGGCGATGCCACCAGCTAGGAAGCCGTACTTAGGAACTGCCCCATGGTGCAAACGATGCAACCGTCATCATTCAAACCTTATACCATGCTTCAAATGTACCTACTATGGACGGTGGGGACATTTGATTAACATATGCCGCTTTGCTATCCAAAACAAAGCTGCTATAAGCCTTGCTGCTGCTCAATCTCCTGCCAGGAAACCTTATGCCGGTACTGCACTGATGTGCAACAAGTGTAATGTACCTCACCAAGATTACCTGCAGTGTCGTCTGTGTGCTTCATGTGGACGACTCGGTCACCTGGCAAATGCTTGTCTTTTCAACCCAATCCAAGGTGGTCCAAACCAACCCCAAGTCAACCCTGCTCAAGCTCGTTTACCGTCTGGTACTTGGTACAACTACGGTGAGACGAGCTATTTCAGGAACAAGTAATCAAAGATTGTCAACGCAAATCCAACTCCTGGATGAGCATTTGGCTGATTAGAAGAAGCTGCTGCTTTAAATAATTTGTATTTGTTGCTTTTGTTTCTTTTGTTGAACTCGGAAACAATGTGATCAGTTTATGAATAAATTGTTGTTCATAATTCTGATGTACAAGTGTAGTTACATATGTGTATGGCAATTCCCTATGATACCTACATCAAAGAACTATGTTCTTTACATGCTACTCTTGTGATTCTCCCTTTCAAGTGATCGCTCATGATTTCTTCAAAAAAATTTAAGTACTCGTTTCACTCTAAGAAACGAAGTAGATGAAATGAAGTGACATTATGAGTAATCGTTCTTTTTCGCACATCTGTGCCTTTGAATCCTTGGTTAGATAACTAAGGGTATTTTCAAATCTCATACCCATTACTTTCTGATTTTTCAACATGCATAACATAAGTTTTCAAAAACAACCTCCATGATTTCAAAAACATTGTCTATGTTTTCAAAAACAACCTTCATGGTTTCAAAATGTTATTAATACAGTATAATTACTTATATCAAGTGCATGATTTCTAAAAGCATTATTCATATTTTCAAAACCCTTATACATAATTTCAAAAATTTCATCTCGCATGATTTTAAAACATTTTTATCTAATGCACCTACTTTATGATTTCGAAAAGTATTATGTAAGATTTCAAAAACATTAAACACATTTAAAAAAAAAAAGAAACCCCATGGATAGTTTTCAAAAACATTTTTTTCTCATACATTGAATCAACCTTCAAATTCTGCTTCATATGTCGCCTTGACATATCTAGCATCTCAACTTCATAAGCATTTTTACTTCATGTTTTGACTTAAGCACATCCAGTGCAAGGTTTCAAAACATCTTCAACTTCTAAAATCCATATGGGATCTTTTTATCTCTATAATTAGATCCTTGTGGATAATTATCATTCAAATCGGAGTCCTTAATTGGATTCCTTGTGTACTTTAATTCGAACATTTCGGTTCCTTTTAATCGAAATCGAATTTTCTTTTTAAAAATATTTCCATCTTTATAGTTAGATTCTTGGAAATATTTAAAGCACCAATCAAAATCCACTGATTGGATACCTAGTGTGCTTTGAATACATGTGCACAGTTAGCAGAACAAATTAACAAAATGATAACAAATCTAAAATCAAGTTAAACAATTATGTGATTATGTGTTTATGCATTTTGTGTTTTCTTTTATGCATTTTTGTGTTTTTGTATACTCTGGATATTCGTTATCCAAATCCTCGTAGAATCTTTCATATCTTCATATGAGGGATTCGTAGAAGGATATTCAAAAAGGTACTACCTTAAATCCTTATTGGGCTTCTACATGATAGTTAAGACCCTTGGATTATATAGTGCCACTCCATGATTCATAAGAGACCCTTTTAGTGGTCTAGTAAAAAAGATTGATTCAGAATCTGGTTAAAAAAATGACATGTGGTGATGTAGCTGAACAGACTCCTTGGTAGTCTATTTTAATCATTTATTGATTTAATTAAAAGGACCCTATGGTGGTCTAGTCACAATCATCACAAGTTCGTTCATTATTTTCTTCCCCTACACAATATAAAATACACTGTGTGGACTATGCAAGGAATTACGTAATTATGGATGCATACATAATTATAAAAATTCAGTGCACGGAAACCACAGTAAGATTTTTCATGTGTAAGAACCTATAGTGGCAAAAATAACGAAATGTAAACAATGTAATGGAGGTACGGTGGACGCACCAATAACATTTTATATACTTGTATATAAGTGTCCCTCTCACATTGCAAGCATGATGATTATTTAAAGTTACTAAAAGTTCAGGACTCTAACCAGTATAGTTTGGTCTTTTCAACTTCATGTTTCAAACTCTCACAAGTTTCCTCTAAATAAATTTCGGGACGAAATTTCCTGAAGTAGGGGAGACTGTGACATCTGTGTCACTTCAACCATCAAACAAATACCAAACCAATGAAATATTGTAATTCATACTTGGGATTTGTATAAATATGTGTATCATTTGCACATATCAATTCTTGTTCGATTTCGGGCTCTAAATCACTTTCTGGAAGGTTATACGCGCACTGATGCGTAAATATAACCAGTTTAATGCAACAAACACTCCGGAATAGTGACATAGGCTTAACATACCTTAAATAACCTTTACATAACTTAGAAATAAGTTTTGGAAGGTTTGGTATGCCGAAATCAAGTTTATTCGCTTACAGGGACTAACTTTGACAAACTGCAAAAGTATGCCAATTTGAACTGTAACGAACATTTTGGAACATGATCATAAGTTAAACACACCCTAAATATCCTTTACATAGCTTAGAAATAGGCTTTGAGAGGTTCGGTGTGCTAAAATAAACTTTATGCTCATTCAGGGACTAAAAGCGTCAAAAAGTTCATAAGTTTGCATTTTCGCGCATAACTTACGTTCTGAATACATCCGAACATCCAAAAAATTATGTAATCATTAAAATATTTTATTTTAGTTATTGGCTTGATAAAATTCCATTCGTCGCGTAATTTGGATCGTTTTTGCGTTCGTTACGACTTCCGTCGTAATTAACCGAACAACGCAACCGTACGACCGAACGAACTGACATCCGAGATATTTTTGAGCATGTTTTGAGTTCCCTACACTTTAAAATCATTTTAGAGCCTTAAAATGTGGTTAACGGGGCTTAAACGTGTCAAAACGCATCAAAAATCAAGTTCGGAGTCACAGGGGCCAGTTCTGCCAAAAATCAAACTTTGCTGGTCTGCACAAGGCTTACAGACCGTAAGCACTTATCCATACGGTCCGTAAGGACCCCCCAGATCAGCAGAATTCATTTCCAGCTTGTTCCAGCTATTTCCCTCTTGTGCAAATGGTTTCTAAGCATTCTAGGAGCTGTTTTGGGGTGCCCAAGGTATTGCAAAACAGGAGGTGCAAGTGTAGGGCCAATATCAAAGCTCGGTTTACGAGAAACGATCCTAAAGGTCCTAGAAAAACTATAAATAGCCCACCCCCACTTCACTTGAACTCACAGCTTTGATTTATTCAGCTCTAAGTTGGGGTCTTGTGCTCCATACCTGAGTTGTTTAAATCAAAACTTCCATTCTTGGACCTTTTGTAAGTCCTCTTTCATTCTTTTATGCGTTTTAGCACGAAATTCAAACAGTGTTTGACTTTCTGCATTGACCAGTTTATGGTCAATGTGAAGTTCATGTGAACTTCATAACGTGAGCGTAATCACGATGGTTATAGTCCCTAGTGACTATGCCTACTGATTACCACGTTATCTAGGTTTAGTGACGAGTCGTAATTTCGGCCAAAATGCGTATTCTCGCGTATTTTGTAACCAAACTACTTTTAGGTATCAAAACCATTTGTTTTGATACCAAACCTGTTTTCTAACTTAACTAAACATGTTTTAGCATGTTTAGCTCGTCACTTTAGGTTTAGTGCTTATGTAGGGTCGTTAGGTAAGCGATCTAATCAATCGCTTATACTTACAAACCCGACCCGTTTGGTCGATCATTAGGATCCGACCAAACACATTAGGTGACCATAGTCATATAGGAAATAACCTTCTGAGGTTATACCTTATGGTCACGTCGTTTAAGTAGTTATATGATAGGTAGTTTATATGCCTTAGGAAAATTACCAAAATGCCCTTTTTATGCCAAATTTC
Organism: Helianthus tuberosus; assembly: GCA_030545235.1. Taxonomy (NCBI): domain Eukaryota; kingdom Viridiplantae; phylum Streptophyta; class Magnoliopsida; order Asterales; family Asteraceae; genus Helianthus; species Helianthus tuberosus. The sequence goes on from JARYGA010016807.1 coordinate 16,752, forward strand.
ATTTTAAGCATATGTAACATAATTTTTTATATCTAAACTGATTAGACAACAATATTAGACATGTTAAGGCATATAATACATGTCATAGGACTAGTTAGGCGTTCCGAACGCGTTTTACACGAACGACGCGTTAAAGTAGCATAGGCTACCTAAACGGGTCGTAATACGCACTTAGGTTACGTTTCCTTTTAGTATGTAGACTTTGTTAAACCATATCATATGAGTTCCAATACTTATTTGGTTTACAAAACCTCATACTATCCGATCCTCCGATTTAGGTCCGGTTATTTATGTAGTTATCTATATAGGGTGCCGTTTGATTCCGTGATCCCTCTAGCTTGCTTGGTTGTTGTTCAAAGACTTCTAAGCACCCTCAGGTGAGTACATAGTCCCCTCTTTTACTGTTTTTCAAACATTTTGGGGTGAAACACATGTGCCTACTTGTTATTTTCATGCTTTCCATGTTTTCATATCATATACTTGCTATGTTCATTAGTACACTATTAGTACATGATTTCATTTTGTTTTGCTATGTATGTTTACTTAGCATACTCAGCACATTGATTTACATTACATTTCTTTTGCTATGTATGTTTACTTAACATGCTAGCACATCGTTTTACATGACTTTTCTGATTTGTATGTTAACTTAGCATACTTAGTACATTTGCTTTACATTGCATCTCTGCTGCATATGTTCTCGTAACATATGGACACATTGTTTTATATCTCTACCTTGTATGTTCACTTAGCATACTAGGTACATTATTTTTCATAAAACATGCTTACATTTGGTATATCATTTAGTTTGTTTAACGGGACTAAATTACATTCATTAACACCGATCATGCCGCTCGGTAGTAGATAGTGGTACCATAGGACTTGACAAATCCCGTTCCTAAAATCCTAGGTTTGTTTGGATGGATGGAATGACCGAATCCGAAAACATTTCTTTTTGATAACTTTTACTCTAAGGTTATCCTGCTGTCTCAAGGCTTGAATGTAGGTGTTTAACATAACCGCATAGATGTTGTATCAGTAAAGCATGCATTATTCTACAAAGCATAACTTTTGATTTATTCAAATACTTTGTTTTGTACATTTTTACTTGTGGTTTAAGTAGTCTCATTTTACTTACCATACATAACTTTTGTTTACACATTACATGATTTACATTTGATGGTTTTCACACAAACATTTGACATTTGACTATACATAAAACATTTTTACATTGGTGGTTGGTTTTGTTTAAGTGATTTAAATAACGAGGCGTGTGTAATAAGATAAAATCATGGTGGATACGCCGCTGGTACTTCCTATATATAAGTGCTTTTATAGTATTACATATCGTAGCGTTATTTAAATCATTTCAATATTTGACATATTACATTTTACACAAATGGCATATTTTCACTAAACAATTGTTTTACAAAACAACTCATTTTATACAAACTCATTTTACTTGGTTATTCATTTAACCTTACATTACTCTTTTACATATCATCTACTTTATCATCGATTTTCAAATGATTTATAAAACAAAACATTTTACAAGGATCATGATTGACTTTTGTTAAACAACTTTTTCTAAACTTATAAGTCATGAATCCTATTTTCACAAAACCTATGTATCTCATAGGCATTTTTATGCTGACGTATGTATTTTCACATGTGTTTCAGGAAATGATGCCTAGGAATTGATCAAGATACACGTAGGCAGACTTGGGCCTTAGTGACATTAAAAGATGCAAGACTAGTTAATTATGTTGTGTTTCTTTGTTGTTAAGACATTGTAACTCTTTTAATCAATAAAACGAAATTTCAAATTTCCATGTGTTATGAAACAATGATTCTGTTACAACACTCCCCGACGATTACGCCACGTTTTGTTGTTTTACGTGGTCGGGGTGTGACATCGGTGATGTTGACGTTCAAGATGTTCAAACTAACAAGCAACAAACGGTAAATGGGCACCGACTCAAACCGTACTTGGAAGGGAATGATATCAACAATCTCGAACTCGACCAAGTGAGTTACATTCTACGCCCATTGGATGACGAGGAAGCTTGAAAAAGGCCCAGGTTTGGTAGTGTACATATGTAGTTTAGTTTAGTTTGTTTTGTTTTGAATAACTACTGTCTCCATTTAAACTGGTGTTTGAGACAAGTGTGGGGAAATTCTTACGAATCGCCCTAACATAGTGTTGAGGACAACACATATTTTTAAAGGGGGGAAGGGTATAATTTTCACGTTTTTGAAAAAATTATAAAAACTATAAAAATCATTAAAATTAGAAAAACTAAAAAAACTAAAAAAAAACATTAAAAATTTGCAAAAGTAAAAAAAAATTGAACTACTCAAAACGCCCAGATAGAGCCGTAGCTTACAGTCCTGGTCGTAGGCTACGGCCATGATTGAGTCCCAAAAACCTTTACGCCGCCGAGGAACTGTCTTACGGCAAGAAAATTGGAACCAGGTTTGCCGTAACCTACGGTAGGCGACGTAGGCTACGGCTCGCAGAAAACTTTTGGGGGAGCTGGGGAGTCGGCGGTTTTTTATAAAAAAAAATACACCTCAAGCTTTATTTCAAGTGAGTTTAGATTTTAATTTCTAACTCAGGATGGTATGAATTCTATCACTTTTAAATATGTTTGAATTTATTTATTCTTTTGAACCCAATACTAACTTAAGCATCGGAGGGGTGTTAGCCTAGCTAACACCCACCTTAGTTTGAAGTTGTTTTGTAGGATATGCTTCAGGATATCACTCCAGGATATATGCTCAAGATGAAACGAAAGATTAGAGGATTGGCCCCCTCTCTCACGTTTAAGGGATCCTTATCCCTTCAAAGGTTTAAAGGTATTCACCTTTCTCTCGAATTAGGTTTAAACACCCCGCCTGGAGTGCTAGTTATTCAGGGATAGATCAAGATAGCGGGACCAGTTCATGTAAAAGTGGCTGAAAATTATTGGCTATATCCTGGATCCTTAAGGTATATGAGGATTGATCACCCTCTCTCACGAAAGGGTATTTTCATACTCTCTAAGGTTTAAAGGTTTTCTCCTTTCTAAAGTCTTGGAGTTTATACACTCCCGCCTGTAGCGCATGAAAATAAGGGTTTATCCCCAGGATATCAAGGGTTTATCACCAGGATATTAAGGGTTTATCCCCAGGATATTAAGTGTTTATCCCTAGGAAAACTAAAGTCTATGGACAGGTTCCAAACAAAATATGATTGTGTTTTCATCAAGAAGTTCCTAAGTATTCAATTATGCTATACACAGGGGACATCCATCTTGATACATTGTAAACCATTCGAAGGATGAACTCAGTTTCCTAAATATGCACAGGGGACATCCATGAGGGGAATGTTGCAAAAGGTTCAAAGGTGGAAAATTGGAATCAATTCTCTAAGAGTCTTTGGTATGATCTCTCCCTTTCATCTTTTGAAACCTTATCTAAATAACTTAAGTTTTTGGAGTTATGTATGACAAAACTTTAACAGAACATTTCTACTAAGATTAAATGACAGTATCCTGATCAAGATATTTTTTCAGAATACTGTCTCAGGATATTTTCTCAAAATATGTTCTCAGGATATTTGAAATAATAAAGGAGAAAAATACTTTCAAAGCAAACACATGCAGCGTAATAAATAATAGTGGATAAGGCTAGAAAGGTTGGTTTATTATTCACATGCAAAAGGTTGCACTATTGGCTTCATCTCAAAATGAGACCCATCCACCAACAGTGCAACTAGTTCTAAACCATCTTGAATGTCCTCATAGTGCTTGTTAGTTTGAACATCTTGAATATCCTCATAGTGCTGATGTGTGTAAAATGCAACATACGTATAAATTACATCAAATGAGCCATAAAACTAAACCTTTTTAAGTACTAATGTTGGAAAAAGTGTGCTTTTGTCTTCCTTTTGTATTTTCATGATTAAATGAGCGTAAATGAACAAAAGGAGTAAAAATGTAGTCAAATCTAACATAAATACAAGAAAAGGAATAAACGTGGCATGCCCGACCCCTCTGTGACACCTGTGTCACTTCAACCATCAAACAAATTCCAAACCAATGAAATATTGTATTTCATACTTGGGATTTGTAAAAATATGTGTATCAATTGCACATATCAACTCTTGTTCGATTTCAAGCTCTAAATCGCTTTCTGGAAGGTTATACACGCACTGATGCGTAAATATAACCAGTTTAATGCAACGAACACTCCAGAATAGTGAAATAGGCTTAACATACCTTAAATAACCTTTACATAACTTAGATATAAGTTTTGGAAGGTTTGGTGTGGTGAAATCAAAGTTTAATCGCTTACAGGGACTAAAGTTGACAAACTGCGAAAGTATGCCAATTTGAACTGTAACAGACATTCCGGAACATGACCATAAGTTAAACATACCATAAATATCCTTTACATAGCTTAGAAATAGGCTTTGAGGTGTTCGGTATGCTAAAATAAACTTTTGTGTCATTCAGGGACTAAAAGCGTCAAAAAGTGCACAAGTTTGCATTTTCGCGCATAACTTACGTTCTGAATACATCCGGACATCCAAAAATTTATGTAAGCACTAAAACATTTTATTTTAGTGTTTGGCATAAGAAAAATCCATTCGTCGTGTCATTTGGATCGTTTTTCGCGCTTGTGCGCATTCCGTCGTAATTAACCGAACATCGCGATCGTACGACCAAACGAACCGACATCTGACATATTTTTGAGCACATTTTAAGTTCCCTATACTTTAACTTCATTTTAGAGCTTTGAAATGGGGTTAACGGGCCTTAAACGTGTCGAAAATGGGCTGAATGCATGACAGGGACTAAAATGGTAAATCTGCCAAAGTTACATGCCTACGATGCGTATGCATTTTTCCCCTACGATGCGTATGGGTTCTGCAGACCAGATGCAGTGTTTTAAACAGCCTGTTTGCAGCTGTTTTAACCACAACCACATACTCACACTTGTATAGTCAGCATATAAGAACTCATATTTAGCCACCATAACTTTCCCACAAGTGTACGCACATGATTCAATCACGTTATTCAAGAAACGATCTTAACGGTTACCCGAAAACTATATATACCCATCCACCCCCATTGCTAAAATCACTAGAATCTTGATCTTAGGAACTCTAAGTTGAAACCATTGTTTCATACCTGAGATTCTTGGATCGAGATTAGCATTCGGGGACCCTTCGTAAGTATTCTTTCGTTCTTTTATTGCTTTTCGAGTCTTTCGAGTCTGAAAGTCAAACTTTGTTTGACTTTCTGCGTTGACCAGTTTATGGTCAATGCGAAGTTTGTTTGAACTTCGCAACGTGAGTGTAATCACGTTGGTTATAGTCCTTTGGGACTATGCCTACTGATTACCACGTTGTCTAGGGTCGTAGGGTAAGCGATCTGATAAATCGCTTATACCTTTGAACCCGACCCATTTGGTCGATCATTAGGATCCGACCAAATACATTTGGTGACCATAGTATATTGGGAATAACCTTCCGAGGTTATACCTTATGGTCGCTTCGTTAAGTAGTTGTATGATAGGTAGTTTATATGCCTTAGGTAAATTACCAGAATACCCTTTTCATGTATAATTGGTAATTAAGCATATGTAACCTAAACTTTTGTCACATAACTGATTATGTAACATGTTTAGGCATATAACACTTGTCATAGGACTAGTTAAGCGGTCCGAACGCGTTTCACGCGAACGACGCGTTAAAGTAGCATAAGCTACCTAAACGGGTCGTAATGGGTCGTAAGCCCTTAGATTAAGGTTTCATTTAGTATGTAGGCTTTGTTAAACCATATGACATGAGTCTCCACACTCGTTTGGTTTACGAACCCTCATTCTATCCAATCATCCGATTTAGGTCCGGTTATTAACAAAGTTACCTATATTAGGTGCCGTTTGATATCCGCGATCTCTAGCATTGTTTGGTTGTTACTCAAGGACTACTAAGCAATCTCAAGTGAGTACATAGACCCCTCTTTTACTGTTTTCCAAACTGTTTTGGGGTGAAACACATGTGCCTACTTGTTACTTTCATGCTTTCCTATTTTCACATCATATACTTGTTATGTTCATTAGTACACTATTAGTACATTGTTTTACACTACACTCATGCTATGTATGTCCATTTTGTGCATACCTAGTACATTTATTATTCATCACATGCTTACATTTTGATATGACATTGGGTTTGTTTAAATGAATTTTCACAATACCGCATAGATGTTTATATCAGTATAGCATGCATTTATTACACAAAACATAACTTTGATTTAAACCATGTTTTACTTCAATACCTTGTTTTTGTGCATATTACCTATGGTTTAGTTGATGCATTTCACTAGCCATACATGATATTTTGTTATACAATTACATAATTTACATCTTGACATAAACATTTTGACATATTACTCAATACATTTGGCAATTGGTTTAAACATAGACATTTTACTTTGGTAGTGTTGGTTTGAGTAAGTGATTAAGTAACGAGGCGTGTGTAATATGATACAAACATGGTGGATACGCCGCTGGTACTTCCTATATATAAGTGTTTGTATGGTATTACATGTCGTAGCGTTATTTGAATCATGTCAGTTTGATACATATAACATTTTATACAAATAACATACTTTTCACAAGACATTGACTTACAAACAACTTATCTTATACAAACTCATTTTACATGGTTATTCATTTGACCATGCATTATTTCTCTTATTTATACATATCATCTGATCTTATCGATTTTCAAATGATTTACAAAACAAAGCAAATAACAAGGTTCATGACTAAACATTTTCTCAAACATAAGTCATGAATCCTATTTTCACAAAACCTATGTATCTCACAGGCATTTTTATGCTGACGTAACTATTTTCACATGTGTTTTTCAGGAGATGATGCATAGTACTTATCAAGATATACTTAGGCGGACTGTGCCTTAGTGACTTAAAACGAGACAAGAACTAGTTAATTTAAGTTATGTACTCTTTATTTCTTGTTTAAAGACAATGTAACACGCTTGTTTGATTAATAAAACGAAACTTCAATTGCCATGGATTTGAAACATTAATTCTGTTACAACACTCCCCGACGTTTCCGCCACGTTTTGTATGTTCCACGTGGTCGGGGTGTGACAGAAAAGATGGTATCAGAGCCAATGGTTATAGGGAATTAGGTTATTAGTAATGCTTTGACCTAGTCTATAACCTTCTTAGGACCCTAACGCGAGTTTACTTGCGTTTAGTCATAAAACAATACCGTCACCTATCCTTAGGCGACGACCACAACAAGAACATAAATTTCAAAACCGCTTTGAAAACTAATCATCTGTTCTAGGATGATTGATTAGTAGGTTTTGAACCCTCTATTGTAAGGTTTTGAACCCTCTGTTATATGGTTTTGAACCCCTTTGAATTTTCAAAAATCTCATCAAGGTTTTGGGTTTTTAATAATGTGAACACGTGCAAACTGGAAGGGTGAATGCCTGTATTCTGGGTTTTCTGTCTAGGCAAGCACTTCGTATATATCTCATCAGACGCGAGACCAGTTGTGCTTACCTGGGAATTCTTGGGATGAGTGTTCACTTATAGGCGAGCATGTCTTCGCGATACATTATGAGGACCTATTTGCTTTTATTCAGCCTTTGTGTGTCGTTTGTTTGCTTCATGGTTCAAACAAATGACCATCACCCGTGATTTTGATCGGTAATTGTAACATCCTATTCTTACCCACTGCCATTTCATTTGTTTTCTCTCTTGTTCTGCTCTTTTAGAATGCCTCCACGACGCGAAAATCCGGTATCTATTGACGATCTGGCAGCTGTCATTACACAGCAAATAACTGCTGTAATCCCGACCATCGTTGCCCAATGTCACCAAGCTATCAACAACAATAATGCTCTTTGCAGCTTCAAGACGTTCAACTCGGCCAAGCCATCAAAGTTTTATGGGTCTCAAGGAGCGACAGCACTTCTGCAATGGTTCGAGAGTCTAGAGAGCACCTTCAGGCATGTACAATGTCCAAATGAGCGAAAGGTAGATTTCGCATCTAGTGTCTTTGAGAAACGAGCTTTGACGTGGTGGAACGGTGTGGTGAGAGATAGGGGTGCCGATGTGGCACTGGCTCAAACATGGGAAGAACTTAGAGCACTGATGATGAAGGAATTTTGTCCTCGTCACGAGATCAGGGCATTGGAAAGGGAATTCGATGATCTTAAGCAAGACAGCGGTGAACATCGAGCATACACTGATCGATATGAGGAGCTGAGCCTGTTGTGTCCTACCATGGTTACGCCTTTGGATAAGGCGATCGAAAAATACATTGATGGTCTCCCTGACTCAGTTCAAGACATTGTTACTGGTAGTAACCCCACTACGGTTAGGCAGGCCATTGAGCTATCTGCAACCCTGACTGAATCTCAGATCAGGAAACGTAAGCTTTTCAGAAAGGGTGACAAGAAGCCAATCGAGGAATTAAAGACCATGGATGAACAGACTGGATCCCTTGAGTGGTCAAAGAAGCAAAAGGCTTCTCAGAACTTCGCCATGGTCGCTCACAATGATCAAGCCGCCCCCAACCAACCAGCTAAACCCCGTACTAGGAAGCCATACAATGGAACTTCACCCTTGTGCAACAAATGTAACCTTTATCATCATGCTATGGTGAAGTGCTGCGAATGCCAAATTTGTGGACGTAAAGGTCATACAGCAAAAGTTTGCGTAGCAGCAGTTGCACCAAATCAAGCTAACAACAAACCTGCTCGAGCTCGCTTTCCACCAGGTTCTTGCTACAAGTGTGGCGAGATGGGACATTTCCGAAGAAATTGCCCAAAGCTTGCTAATGCTAATCCAGCACAGAGATGAGCATCTGACCGACTAGAAGACAACACCGTTTAGAAATAATCATGTCTTATTTATTATTTTCTTTTGTTGTCAAGGTCCATGAAACAATTGTTATCATTGTTAATAAATAAATCTTTTTATTTACATTGCAATGTATTTATGTGATTGTATGTATAAACAACATATCCCCTACAATACCGACAATCAAGGAATCGTATTCCTTGAAAAGCAAACTACCCCCAAAATTCTTCCATTTTACAATCTCTTGCGTTTTACACAAAGATCCTAAGTACCCGTCTCTTTCAAAGAAACGAAGTACAAGGTGCAAGTTATAACTCTGTACGAATACCCCAAGTACCACTATAAATTCTTAATAGGGTACCTAAGGGTATTTCCGTATGTCCTAAATTATTGTGTACCTTAATTCGCATATTGCGTTTTCCTGAAAACGAAAATCGAATTTTTGGTAGATCATCCTATCTTCATGGATGGATTCTTGAAATGATTAAAGTGCCAAATGAAATCCACGAATTGGATTCCTGGTGTGCTTTAAGTATCCGCGTCCAAAGATAACAAATCAATAACCAAGTTAAACAACTATGTGATTATGTGTTTCCTTTTATGTTTTTGAGTAATCCAAGTTTTTGTCATCCAAATCCTCGTAGAATCTTCCATATCTTCGTATAAGAGATTCATAGTAGGATATCCAAAGGTTCTATATTAACTCCTCAATGGGCTTGTACGTAATAGTAAAGACCCTTGGATTATATTGTACCATTCCATAATTAGACCCCTGAGAGGTCTAGGTAAACAGATTGATCCAAAAATCTGGTTAGGAATATCATGTGATGATATAGCTGAAAGGACTCCTTGGTGGCCTAATTAAAAGGATCATTTGTCGATCTAATTAAAAGGACCTTATGGTAGCCTAGTCACACTCATCACAGGTTCGATTTTTCCTCCCCTTCACATTACAAACAAATTGTGCGGACTATGCAAGGAATTGCGTAATTATGGATGCATACATAATTATGGAATTCAGTGCACGGAAACCACAGCTAGTTTGGTCGTGTGTGTGGAAAATTACTCATTTCGTTCATTTTCGGTTCTGAAGAAGTTATGGAAAATGACTCGTTTCGTTCATTTTCGGTTCTGAAGAAATGGTGGAAAATGACTCGTTTCGTTCATTTTCGGTTCTGAAGAAATGGTGGAAAATGACTCGTTTCGTTCATTTCCGGTTCTGAAGAAATGGTGGAAAATGACTCGTTTCGTTCATTTTCGGTTCTGAAGAAATGGTGGAAAATGACTCGTTTCGTTCATTTTCGGTTCTGAAGAAATGGTGGAAAATGACTCGTTTCGTTCATTTTCGGTTCTGAAGAAATGGTGGAAAATGACTCCTTTCGTTCATTTTCGGTTCTGAAGAAATGGTGGAAAATGACTCGTTTCGTTCATTTTCGGTTCTGAAGAAATGGTGGAAAATGACTCGTTTCGTTCATTTTCGGTTCTGAAGAAATGGTGGAAAATGACTCGTTTCGTTCATTTTCGGTTCTGAAGAAGTGGTGGAAAATGACTCCTTTCGTTCATTTTCAGTTCTGAAGAAGTGGTGGAAAATGACCAATTTCGTTCATTTTCATTTCTAAAGAATGCCTGTTGAAAATAACTCCGTTCATTTTTCATTTTTGAAAAATGTCCGTTAAAGAGAAATAACAGGTTTATGCCTTGCTTATCTTTGATGGTTATTTAACACAAAGTCACAAATAGACTCCTACGAATGAATTTCGGGACAAAATTTCCTAAAGTAGGGGAGACTGTGACACCTGTGTCACTTCAACCATCAAACAAATGCCAAACCAATGAAATATTGTATTTCATACTTGGGATTTGTAAAAATATGTGTATCAATTGCACATATCAACTCTTGTTCGATTTCAAGCTCTAAATCGCTTTCTGGAAGGTTATACACGCACTGATGCGTAAATATAACCAGTTTAATGCAACGAACACTCCGGAATAGTGAAATAGGCTTAACATACCTTAAATAACCTTTACATAACTTAGATATAAGTTTTGGAAGGTTTGGTGTGGTGAAATCAAAGTTTAATCGCTTACAGGGACTAAAGTTGACAAACTGCGAAAGTATGCCAATTTGAACTGTAACAGACATTCCGGAACACGACCATAAGTTAAACATACCGTAAATATCCTTTACATAGCTTAGAAATAGGCTTTGAGGTGTTCGGTATGCTAAAATAAACTTTTGTGTCATTCAGGGACTAAAAGCGTCAAAAAGTGCACAAGTTTGCATTTTCAAGCATAACTTACGTTCTGAATACATCCGGACATCCAAAAATTTATGTAAGCACTAAAACATTTTATTTTAGTGTTTGGCATAAGAAAAATCCATTCGTCGTGTCATTTGGATCATTTTCGCGCTTGTGCGCATTCCGTCGTAATTAACCGAACATCGCGATCGTACGACCAAACGAACCGACATCTGACATATTTTTGAGCACATTTTAAGTTCCCTATACTTTAACTTCATTTTAGAGCTTTGAAATGGGGTTAACGGGCCTTAAACATGTCGAAAATGGGCTGAATGCATGACAGGGACAAAAATGGTAAATCTGCCAAAGTTACATGCCTACAATGCGTATGCATTTTTCCCCTACGATGCGTATGGGTTCTGCAGACCAGATGCAGTGTTTCTAACAGCCTGTTTGCATTTGTTTTAACCACAACCACATACTCACACTTGTCTAGTCAGCAGATAAGAACTCATATTTAGCCACCATAACTTTCCCACAAGTGTACGCACATGATTCAATCACGTTATTCAAGAAACGATCTTAACGGTTACCCGAAAACTATATATACCCATCCACCCCCATTGCTAAAATCACTAGAATCTTGATCTTAGGAACTCTAAGTTGAAACCATTGTTTCATACCTGAGATTCTTGGATCGAGATTAGCATTCGGGGACCCTTCGTAAGTATTCTTTCGTTCTTTTATTGCTTTTCGAGTCTTTCGAGTCTGAAAGTCAAACTTTGTTTGACTTTCTGCGTTGACCAGTTTATGGTCAATGCGAAGTTCGTTTGAACTTCGCAACGTGAGTGTAATCACGTTGGTTATAGTCCTTTGGGACTATGCCTACTGATTACCACGTTGTCTAGGGTCGTAGGGTAAGCGATCTGATAAATCGCTTATACCTTCGAACCCGACGCATTTGGTCGATCATTAGGATCCGACCAAATACATTTGGTGACCATAGTATATAGGGAATAACCTTCCGAGGTTATACCTTATGGTCGCTTCGTTAAGTAGTTGTATGATAGGTAGTTTATATGCCTTAGGTAAATTACCAGAATACCATTTTCATGTATAATTGGTAATTAAGCATATGTAACCTAAACTTTTGTCACATAACTGATTATGTAACATGTTTAGGCATATAACACTTGTCATAGGACTAGTTAAGCGGTCCGAACGCGTTTCACGCGAACGACGCGTTAAAGTAGCATAAGCTACCTAAACGGGTCGTAATGGGTCGTAAGCCCTTAGATTAAGGTTTCATTTAGTATGTAGGCTTTGTTAAACCATATGACATGAGTCTCCACACTCGTTTGGTTTACGAACCCTCATTCTATCCAATCATCCGATTTAGGTCCGGTTATTAACAAAGTTACCTATATTAGGTGCCGTTTGATATCCGCGATCTCTAGCATTGTTTGGTTGTTACTCAAGGACTACTAAGCAATCTCAAGTGAGTACATAGACCCCTCTTTTACTGTTTTCCAAACTGTTTTGGGGTGAAACACATGTGCCTACTTGTTACTTTCATGCTTTCCTATTTTCACATCATATACTTGTTATGTTCATTAGTACACTATTAGTACATTGTTTTACACTACACTCATGCTATGTATGTCCATTTTGTGCATACCTAGTACATTTATTATTCATCACATGCTTACATTTTGATATGACATTGGGTTTGTTTAAATGAATTTTCACAATACCGCATAGATGGTTATATCAGTATAGCATGCATTTATTACACAAAACATAACTTTGATTTAAACCATGTTTTACTTCAATACCTTGTTTTTGTGCATATTACCTATGGTTTAGTTGATGCATTTCACTAGCCATACATGATATTTTGTTATACAATTACATAATTTACATCTTGACATAAACATTTTGACATATTACTCAATACATTTGGCAATTGGTTTAAACATAGACATTTTACTTTGGTAGTGTTGGTTTGAGTAAGTGATTAAGTAACGAGGCGTGTGTAATATGATACAAACATGGTGGATACGCCGCTGGTACTTCCTATATATAAGTGTTTGTATGGTATTACATGTCGTAGCGTTATTTGAATCATGTCAGTTTGATACATATAACATTTTATACAAATAACATACTTTTCACAAGACATTGACTTACAAACAACTTATCTTATACAAACTCATTTTACATGGTTATTCATTTGACCATGCATTATTTATCTTATTTATACATATCATCTGATCTTATCGATTTTCAAATGATTTACAAAACAAAGCAAATAACAAGGTTCATGACTAAACATTTTCTCAAACATAAGTCATGAATCCTATTTTCACAAAACCTATGTATCTCACAGGCATTTTTATGCTGACGTAACTATTTTCACATGTGTTTTTCAGGAGATGATGCATAGTACTTATCAAGATATACTTAGGCGGACTGTGCCTTAGTGACTTAAAACGAGACAAGAACTAGTTAATTTAAGTTATGTACTCTTTATTTCTTGTTTAAAGACAATGTAACACGCTTGTTTGATTAATAAAACGAAACTTCAATTGCCATGGATTTGAAACATTAATTCTGTTACAACACTCCCCGACGTTTCCGCCACGTTTTGTATGTTCCACGTGGTCGGGGTGTGACACCCTCGACAGCATCTTCCCAACCAAAAACAAGAGATCAGAAGGCTAACCACGGCCCCGTACCCAGCGGACACGGGGGCGTGGTCAGGTGTCTGCAGAAAAGACAAAGCTATAGAAGCTTCTATTTCCCAACACAGGGGCGTGCCCATCTCAACACGGCCTTGGTCAATGCTAAGATTCGCAGAATCCAAGTAAATCTTGATAGTACAGATACGCTTCTGCACACAGGGCCGTGCCCAGCGGACATGGGGGCGTGTGGAGCTAATGCAGACAAATTGCAATTAATTAAGAAAGAGAAAGTTGATGGACACGGGGCCGTGTCCGGGCTTCTGAGCAGGCTATAAGTAGAGGTGCTTGGCTAACTTCAAAGGCATCCCTTGGCAAACCACCTCTCTCCCACTTCACCCACACTCCACCACCACTACAACCCACATCCACCACCATCATCCATCATCCATCTTAGAGTGTGTGTAGTAGTCTCGGGATCCAAGATTGATAGTAAGAGTTCTTGACAATCAAAGGCCATGTTTGCCTAAGTCTCTTACATCACTTGGTGAAGACAAGCATTTAGTGTAATAGTTTTGTTTCTTAATCTTTTCGCACTTTTTATTTGGTTTTGTATTAATGACTTTAATAACTAGTTTCTTATGTTGAAGGTGAAACTTCCTTATCGTTTGTCCGTGGTGTCATGGCATTATTTTACTGTCTATATAAAATAAAAGATTTACACTATTCATATCTCTATGGTCTATATAGAGATATGTTGGCTACCTGGTCAGGGGTTAAGGGAATGGTTTGGTAAGGTTCTTGCCTTGTTCAGTGTATAGATCCTGCAAGGACCTGGGTCAAGCTTACTAGGACATCCTTCAATACCCACTGGTATTGGATGGCGGGGGTGCGAATGGCTTGATCCCCTCATATGTAAACTACTATTAATACATTAACCCGACTACTTGGGATTGTATCCCTGCTGACTCAAACCACTTAGCCGAGGGTAACGTCACCTTCAAAAGAGGGGCCTACCACATTACGCATTAATAACTTAATTAATTATCTTTCAATATTCCGACCCTTTAGGATTGTATCCTTGCTGACTCAAACTACTGGGTTGAGGGTAACGTCACCTTCAAAAGAGGGGCCTACTACTATAACTTAGATAATCTATTAAAAAGTGCGGAAATCATCAAAGGTTATACTAAAGGCGAGTCGGATCCAAGTGATTCATCTTATCTATCTGTTTTTATTTTTATTTTCAGCATTTTTAGTTTTTATTTTTCATTTTAAAACCTTTTTTCTAAAATTTTGATTAGACGTTGAGGATAAACCGGTATTTAAAGCTCTTGTGTCCTTGGACGACCTCGGTATCTTACCAACGCTATACTACGCTCATGATGGGTGCACTTGCCCATATGTGTGTTTAGTGTTAGTAGAATATCGTGTTTTATAAATTTAAAACTTGACTAAAGTTTTAAAAAGGGCTTAAAATATAATTAAAAACATACAACACACTACGCACATCAAGTTTTTGGCGCCGTTGCCGGGGACACAAGGATTTTAAGAAAGTTAGGAATCAACGGCCTAATCGTGTTTCTTATTTTTTCTGTTTTTTTTAGGATTTTTTTTATTTTCAGTTTCTGCAGAGCTCAGCACGGGGCCGTGCCTGGTCGGACACGGGCCATGCCCAGCATCGTTACTGGCAGTTTTTTTATTTCCGAGTTACAGAGAGTTGAGCATGGGCCGTGTCGGTGCAGCACGGGGCCGTGTTGAACTCTCCAGTAACAGGGATCCGGAAAACAATCACTGTAACTCCAACCACGGGCCATGTTCATCTGAGCACGGGGCCGTGGTGAAACTTCTGACCGACATTCTTTTTGTTTTTACTGCAGGGCTTGGAACCCAGGCGCCGCACCTGAACTTTCTACGCAGTGTATGAGTTCCAGTTCCAGTAAAGACATAAAAGAACCTCTTGACGAACCCGAACGCTTTCTAAGAAAAAGACTTAAAGCTAAAAACCAAGAGTAAGTTTCGGGGAACCCACTTCCAATGGCGGATCAACGTACCCTCATGGATTACCTACGACCCACAGTAGGTAATCTTGGTGCCGCTATCAATGCGCCGAATGTCGATGCCAACAACTTTGAACTTCGGCCGCATTTGATCCAAATGCTCCAAAACTCCGCAACTTTCCACGGGCTCGCGGACGAAGATCCCCATTTACATATTACCAACTTTTTGGAAATATGTGACACTTTTCGGATCAAAGGAGCATCAAATGAAGCCATCCGCCTCCGAATGTTTCCATTTTCACTAAAAGACCGAGCTAAGGCTTGGCTTAATACCCTCACAGTTGGTTCGGTAAACACCTGTGATGAACTAGCCCAAAAGTTTTTGTATAAGTATTTCCCTCCTGCTAAAACGACTAAATTAATGACTGAAATTAATACATACTCACAAGAGGACGGGGAATCCTTATATGAAACTTAGGAAAGGTTCAAGGAGCTACTAAGAAAGTGTACTCATCATGGTCTTGCGGTATGGCAACAAGTATCCACTTTCTATAATGGGTTGCTGCCATACACAAGACAAACACTTGACTCTAGCTCCGGGGGACTTTTAGGTAATCGCCACCCAAATGAAATTTATAATCAAATTGAGGAAATTGCTCAAACCAATTTTCAGTGGCATACTCCCCGAGGCACAAAATCTATTGCCCCGGGCGCCCATAAGGTTGACGAAAGCACCTCTTTGCAAGCCCAAATCGAGGCCCTTTCTTCAAAAATTAAAAAGTTAGAAATGGCAAAAACGGCCTCGGTTATGGCTTGTGAAGTGTGTGGTGGACCACATGAACATTGGAATTGTATGAAAGAAATGGATAATCAAACAGAAACGGTAAACTACATTGATAATAGACCTAGGCCGTCAGGTCCGCCGACAGGTACCTACAACCAAAGATGGCGTAACCACCCTAACCTTGGTTGGAGAGAACCCAGCAATAGTAGTAACCAACAAAATCAAAACCAACGAACAAACTTTCAACAACCAAGAAACGAGTCACAAAATTTCTCTCAACAACAAGGGGGACGAGAGAGGCTTGAAGATACTATCTCTCGCCTCATCTCCGACATCGAAAAGAAAAACTCGGATCGATTTCAATAAATGGAATCGAACTTTAGAAATCAACAAGCTAGTATTCAAAACATTGAAAAAACCTAAATCAACTAGCTCAAAATTTCTCCGAGATACCACAAGGCGCGTTACCCAGCAATACCGAAACCAACCCAAAGGCGCAAGTACATCTCATCACGTTGAGAAACCGTACTGTAGGTCCCGAGGAGGCTCCGCTACCTCCAACTGAAAAGAGCCAGTCTAACCAAACCGCAACTTCGCCGACGCCCCAACAAGAGACGGCTCCTCCACCAATCAAGAGCCTACCAAGAATCCCCCGGTACCGTACCCCGGTCGGTTACTTCGCCAAAAGACCGATGAGCAATTCACAAAGTTTGTTAATTTACTAAAACAATTGCATGTGAATATTCCATTTGTTGAAGTCCTAACTCAAATGCCTAAATATTCAAAATTTATGAGGGACTTCCTCACTCACAAAAGGAAAATCGAATCATTACAATTAGTTAATTTAAGCGAAGAATGCTTCGCCTTGCTACTCAACAAAATCCCACAAAAGAAGATCGATCCCGGAAGCTTCACCATCCCTTGTTCGATTGGGGGGTCACCCATACGCAATGCACTAGCCAATCTATGGGCTAGTATCAACCTCATGCCCACATCAATGTTCGACCGACTCCGACTAGGGAAAACAAGCCCTACAAAAATGAGCATACAACTCGCCGATAGGTCCATTAAATATCCACAAGGTGTCGCTGAAAATCTATTGGTAAAAGTCGGAGATCGACTTTGTCTTCCCGGCTGACTTTGTCATACTAGATATGGAGGAAGATACCGAAGTACCGCTCATCTTAGGGAGGCCATTCTTCGCTACAGCCCACGCAATGGTAGATATGAATGGTGGGACACTAACATTGAGGGTTGGAGACAAGGAAATGAAGTTTGGGGTTAGGAAAAGAGTAGAAGACGACGACCCGGTCAATTACATGAAAGTCATAGACTCAAGTTTGGATGATGCCCTCCGACGGTGCAACATGGGATGCAAAACATCCCACTTGGGTAACATATGACTAACTTTGGGTCTAGACAAGGACCCTTATAAAGGTGGCGCACCACGGAGGCATTCCGCGGAATTATCCTTAGTTTTAGTTTATATTAACTTTTATGATTTCTAGTTTAGTTTTAATTTTCAAGAATAAAACACACTCAGGATGATGGAGGTTACTAAGGGAAACTTTAATCCACACCTCATGCACAAAAACATAGCATCCCGACAATTTTTCTTCATTACAGCAAGTTCAGCACGGGGTCGTGCTCTGCCAACACGCCCCATGCCCAATGTTCTGCAGAAAATGCCCAGTTCAGATAACTGGACATGGGGCCGTGTTCACTGAACACGCCCCCGTGCCCAGCCTTCTGTAAACTATGATACTGGTAATCCGAACACGGGGCCGTGCCCGGTCACCACGGGCCCGTGTCCAGATGCAC
Organism: Helianthus tuberosus; assembly: GCA_030545235.1. Classification (NCBI taxonomy): domain Eukaryota; kingdom Viridiplantae; phylum Streptophyta; class Magnoliopsida; order Asterales; family Asteraceae; genus Helianthus; species Helianthus tuberosus. The sequence continues at coordinate 35,178 of JARYGA010016807.1, forward strand.
AGTAACATAAATATTTTGCTTTTAACACATTTTTACACATTCAATCAACCTAAAAAATTATTTTTGGGACACATTGAAGACAATGTGTAATTTCAGTGTGGGGGGGGGGGGGGATGCTAAAACCTTGAATTTTTGCAAGTCCTAATAACTAGCCTTACATAAAACTCTATTGGAACCGCTAATCACCCCACATTTTTTCAAAAACTTTTCATTTTTTTTACTTGTCTTGGTTTAATTTGGGAATAACAAGTTCTAAAAAGGTTATATTTTTTACAAATTTACAACCGATAACGTCGTGATAAAAAGAACCAACTTAAGAAATTTATGAAACGGCATGACAAATCTAGTTAATATTTGATTATATATACTTGATCACATTAAAAACCCATTCCCACAAAAAGTGAGTTGTGAGCCTTTATTGAGCATACAAATACACATATTTAGACTAAATGCTCATTTTTCATTTGTTGTGTGAATAGCCGCTTGGTTTCTTACAACTCTAGAACTTGCCATGACGATACATTCCCGGTCCTTACCAACTTAAACCCAAGTAAGTAAATGATGGAGGCATTAGGACTAACCTTTTTTCTTTTCAACACCATTATTTTTAATTTTTTTTACCACCTACCCAAAATCCCCCTAGTTAAACCCTTTGAGCCTAAACCTTTTCATTTCTAAACCCACAAAAAAACACCTTTTACCCACCAAAACCCCTTTTTATTTTAAACACTTTATTTTAGTAAAAAGCTCAGTCTTCATGTGACATTCATTATCAAAAAAAAAAAATGAATGAAGTAAGCAATAAATAAACAAGTTCCTCAAAAGAAACTTTGTTTGAAAACGCTTTGTTTAAATAAAAAGTCACAAAAGAAAAAAAAATTACGACGACCGATGCTTTTTACGCTTTTAGCCCTTTCTACTAACCACTAACCCAAAAACCACCTACCTTTAACCCAAGCCTAACCCTTCCCCAAGTCCTCTTGATATTTACAAAGGTGTATAGTTAAAAAGGAGGAGGATTGATTGCTTGGCAAGCATATGGTAGAAGTAAGTTCCATGCCGGTCTCGAGTGTTTCACAAAATACATCTTCGGCCGAGTGTTGAGTGATTTCCCGTGAGGTATGTGAACTTGTATATAAATGAAATTTTAAAAAAGGCATGTTATGCTCAAATAAGTAATTTCTCTTATGAAATGTCAAAAATCATAACGAATAGGATTGTAAATAGCATAAAAATAAAACCTAATAAAGATCTTGGAATCCCGATACTCAAGACAAGCCCAAAACTTCTTTTCTACCCATTCCATTTGGGAGTGTAAGCCACATTATAAAGAGTTTTGCTTGAGGACAAGCAAAGATTCAAGTGTGGGGGTATTTGATGTGTGTAAAATGAAATATATAAATTACATCAAATGAGGCATAAAACTAACCCTTTTTAAGTACTAATGTTGGAAAAAGTGTGCTTTTGTCTTCCTTTTGTATTTTCAGGATTAAATGAGCGTAAATGAACAAAAGGAGCAAAAATTCAGCCAAATCAAACATAAATACTAGAAAAGGAATAAACGTGGCATGCCCAACCCCTCGACAGCATCTTCCGAAGCAAAAACAAGAGATCAGAAGGCTGAACACGGCCTCGTGCCCAGCGGACACGGGGGCGTGGTCAGGTGTCTGCAGAAAAGACAAAGCTATAGAAGCTTATATTTCCCAACACGGGGGCGTGCCCAGCTCAACACAGCCATGGTCAACGCTAAGATTCGCAGAATCCAAGCAAATCTTGATAGTACAGATACGCTTCTGCACACGGGGCCGTGCCCAGCGGACATGGGGGCGTGGAGCTAATGCATACAAATTGCAATTAATGAAGAAAGAGAAAGTTGATGGACACAGGGCCATGCCCACTGGACACGGGGCCGTGTCCGGGCTTCTGTGCAGGCTATAAATTGAGGTGCTTGGTTCACTTCAAAGGCATCCCTTGGCAAACCACCACTACAACCCACACTCCACCACCACTACAACCCACATCCACCACCACCACCATCATCCATCATCCATCTTAGAGTGTGTGTAGTAGTCTCGGGATCCAAGATTGATAGTAAGAGTTATTGACAATCAAAGGCCATGTTTGCCTAAGTCTCTTACATCACTTGGTGAAGACAAGTATTTAGTGTAATACTTTTGTTTTTTAATCTTTTCGCACTTTTTATTTTGTTTTGTATTAATGACTTTAATAACTAGTTTCTTATGTTGAAGGTGAAACTTCCTTATCGTTTGTCCGTGGTGTCTTGGCGTTATTTAACTGTCTATATAAAATAAAAGATTTACACCATTCATATCTCTACGGTCTATATAGAGATATGTTGGCTACCTGGTCGGGGGTTAAGGGAATGGTTTGGTAATGTTCTTGCCTTGTTCAGTGTATAGATCCTGCAAGGACCTGGATCAAGCTTACTAGGACCTCCTTCAATACCCACTGGTATTGGATGGCGGGGGTGCGAATGGCTTGATCCCCACATATGTAAACTACTATTAATACATTAACCCGGCTACTTGGGATTGTATCCCTACTGACTCAAACCACTTAGCCGAGGGTAACGTCACCTTCAAAAGAGGGGCCTACCACATTACGCATTAATAACTTAATTAATTATCTTTCAATATTCCGACCCTTTAGGATTGTATCCTTGCTGACTCAAACTACTGGGTTGAGGGTAACGTCACCTTCAAAAGAGGGGCCTACTACTATAACTTAGATAATCTATTAAAAAGTGCGGAAATCATCAAAGGTTATACTAAAGGCGAGTCGGATCCAAGTGATTCATCTTATCTATCTGTTTTTATTTTTATGTTAAAACCTTTTTTCTAAAATTTTGATTTCATTAGACGTTGAGGATAAACCGGTATTAAAAGCTCTTATGTCCTTGGACGACCTCGGTATCTTACCAACGCTATACTACGCTCACGATGGGTGCACTTGCCCATATGTGTGTTTAGTGTTAGTAGAATATCGTGTTTTATAAATTTAAAACTTGACTAAGGTGTTAAAAAGGGCTTAAAATATAATTAAAAACATATAACACACTACGCACATCAGTGCCGGGTCTTAGCTTCAGCTATTGTACCCTGGTCAGCTATGGTGGTCTCAAGTTGCTTGATCTTGGCCTCTTGGAGCTTTGTTGTACCACAAGCATCAGTGTAGAGGTGTAGCAAATGCTGAAGACCCTATGATTCAGAATACAGGTATGGGTTAAAATTTACTAACCAAGATATTCAATCAGGATATATATATATATGCGGGATCTAGCACCAGGATATTACCTTGTTAAGGAAAGAAGTCATAGGCTCCAAGGACTCGGTAAAGCTGAGCTCTTCATAGGAGAACCCTTCAGAAACTGGAATGGTGGTCTCTGAACCCTTTTCTCTTCTTGGACATGGAAGCATGAGTTCTTGGGTTAGGCTTAGGGACTATGGCCGGTTTGGAGCTGGTGGCAGTAGGGGTCTCCTTCTTGACATTGACAGGAGTAGGATAGTTGTCAAGCTCATCAAGGTCCAGGAGGATTGGAATTTTGCTGGCTTCTGCATACAGGGAGTAACTTTAAAACCCTATAACAACATAAAATAATAACATGTATGCAGGATATTAAACAGGATCCTTACCAGACATGTTTGAACTTGAATGTTGACTCGAAGATGTTGGGTACGGAATGAAACTTCTTTCAATCTCAGGAAGGAATCTGATGGCTTGGATTCTTCTCTCTGAGTCAGCAAGGGGAGGTGCTAGTTTTCTGAAGTCGGTTGCATACAACAAAAATAAAGATCAGTTCAAGATACAGGATAGGATATTAGACAGGATCATCCTAAAACCCTAAACCCTACCCTTTCTCAACCACTTCACCAGATATTCCGCTCCACCAGGGATCGAACTCCTTTTTACAAAGAAGAATTTGGATTTACATTCCTCCTCGTTCCTGGTGGCTCGGTGTATCAGAGGGTCACTAGAGGTAGAATAAAACAAGAATCTGCAAGACCCATGGCATCAAAGCCGGTATGCTAACGGAAGATCATGAACAGAGAGCTCGGGAATGTGGGCATTCTTGATCTGATAAAGAACAAGCAACACTCACCAGAGCATTGGCATGGTTTGACTGAAATTAATTTTTGTAATGTGAAAAAACTCGGTGATGAAATCGGGGAAAGGGAATCGGAGGCCCAAAGTAAACGAAAAAGCATTAAAACAGAGCCACTCGTTAGACGCCATGTCTGATCGGATCTCCCTATCGAATGGCCGGAACACCGTCCCCTCCGGGAAGATGCCGGAGGTTTTGAGGGCTGACAGGTGAGCGCTGTCGAATGAGCATATTTCCTTCTCTGGGTCTTGAAGGATATTCTGAGGAAAAAACATGGGAGCAGAATCGCCGGAGCTTGACCTCGTTTGTCTTGCCATATCTTCGCCGGAATAATGTGAAAGAAAGAAGTGAGAGGGGAGAGAAGTATTTTACCTTATAATTTCTTGGTGGAGATAAATGGCGGTAGAAATGAGAAGTTATAGGTAGGTGATGAGTGTTTATAGCCTGGCAGTTACAACTTGTCACATCAAGTCCTATCTCTTAATTACCTTGGTATTCGTAAAAAAATGTAACCATTAGACCCAGGATCCTCAACGGTAACATTTTTGGGGACAATTGTTATGGGTGAAATTCTAAGCTCATATGCTGGATAGTATCTTGAATTATATCTTGATTACATAATAGCTGTTCACAACCAGGATGATGGATCAGGATATTGGTAACATACTGATGTTGTATCCTAGTGATTACTAACGAATTGTTTGCAGGTTACGAGTGCATGTCCATAACGTTCATCAAGACTTCTTCCCCTGAAGACTCGGTCCAGATTGTTAGAAGAGGAACGTTGAAGCCGCAATACCTGGTCCACAACGTTAACAAGGGAATATTCCAAGGCATCCCCCCATTTTAGGAAAATTAGTTTTCTCTTTGTAACTATAAATATGTGGATAACCAGAACTCATAGGACACATCACATTCACTGCTCTCGAACACTTACACTCTCTCTCTCGCAATTCACACACTTCTAGCAAATATTGTAACACTTAGCAACGATCTGGGCATTATCCTACACTGTATCTTGACTTTTGAAGTAATAAGAAGAACAAGACAGTTGCGATTGTTAGCTCCCGAGGTTTTGTGCCGGCGATCTAGATTGATCAAGGGCTTTCATCGTACATCTCGTGTCAACCTTTATATTTCTGCTCATTGTTTGATTATTAATATAGCTAGGTATCCTGAGCTATATCCTGAAAATTGTTTTTGTTAACAACTTAATCAGCAAATTTTTCACAAACACTGCTAGCACACTACCTTACTTAACTAATTTGATCACTAAATTTCTTCGGTAATTTTTGACCAAAACAGGTACGTCTCTGATGTAATCCCACTCACAGAAGACTACTAGTTTGTTTTGATTTCGTCTTATTGTAATCTTTTGATTATTAATGAATTATAATTAATTATTAAGAACGTCATGAACGCCAAAAAAATTACCTTTATAACATATATGGGATTAATTCAACTAGTGAAATCTACAAAAACGCCAAAAAAATTGTAAAGTTTGAATTATTAAAGGTATATATTGAATTTGGTAACACCATGGACGCCAAGATGTTAGAATTATTAATTAATTTTAATGAATTTGGGAATGCCATAAACACTACAATATTAACTATGTAACAGAAAACCGATTAATTCAACGGGGAAGATCTAAAAATAAAAAAACAGTAAAATGCCAGGTAGTTATTGAATCTAACTACAAGCCAAAAAGAATCTTAGACGCCAAAAATGAAGCAGTGTTGTGACACACGCATTGGAAAAAAAGATAAAACGTCAAAAAAGCCCCTCCGCCCTGATTATATCGCGTGCCACGTGTTTGACTAAGATCCGTTCTCACCGTTTTCACACTTTTAGGCATTTTCTGCTGATCCCGATTCTATATATTTTATCATTTTTAAAGCATTTATGCATGAAATAATTCATCAAGTTAACCTATGTATTATTTTCATGCTCAACAAATAAGTTATATATATTTATGGTGATATTTAATTAAATTAACGTTTTAACCGTACAAGCTTACATGCATAGTCCTAATTCCTACTATCATGTCATCACTTAACATAACACATTACACATACTCATACTCTTATTCATATATCATATTATAACACATAAAGTTCACCCTTAAACAACCTGTTTTCGTGTACGTTGAAATATGTGTATTTTAACGTTTCAGTAACGTTTTCGGGTGTCGGAAGTCACATATGACTAGCCAAACACCAAGGATAATTAATATACGTTTAAATACTTATATTTATTATAAAAATATATGTTTACACACTAATTTAAAACAGTTTCGCAAAAATTATTTTGAAAGACGATTTTTACCGTTTTTAACGCATAGTCTTGTACCGAACTTTACCATAACCATCCGAAATCGTCACAACTTGATATTTTAAAACAACACATATTATTTACTGATTAAAATGGTGGTTATACTCATGATAGTGCAAATTTCATGTAAGTCACATAAATCATGCAATTTCACCCATTTTACTACTTTTCAAGCTTCATGTACAACATGCAAAACTACCAAACTTATGACATAATTTTGTATCATCGTAGCACATATTTTAACATTATTTTTAATGTTCATATTCTGTTTTAACTCAAATTCATCATATCATTTCAAGTTCATCAAATTATGACCATTTAATCATCACATATATTTATGTACAAGTATTAAATGCATATTTATCATATAATCATCATCATCCAAGATTTTAGATGCATCTATCATACATTTTTATAACTTTCAAATAAATCCAAGAAATCATCTTCATCTAATCATCTTCAAATTATTCATAACATTAATGCATGTAACATTCTCATGCTTTCATGAACTAAATAACAAATTTCATATGCATGCATACATATACATACATACATATATATATATATGATTAGGTTCAAACGTGAACAAAATCCCAATAGTGAACTGCGTGAACTGATCTGGGCCCTTGATTTTTATGATCTTGAGATTAAAGTGAGTGGCATGATGGTAATTATTTGGTTAATTTTTTTCATTTAATTAAATACAAAAAGGGTATATGTGTAATTTCAATCTTAAATTGATTGCATAAATCTCTCACAAATCAAGTAATCAATTATCCTCTTAAATTGATTGCATAAATCTCTCACAAATCAAATCAAGGATTAGGAAAGATGTAACTTAATTCAATTATTAAAATAATTATTTGTTTAAATGCGATGTACACATGTGTATTCTGATTTTGCCCTCTTTTTAATGCGATGTACACATGTGTATATCGTCTGTTTTTGTGATATCTCAGAATTTTTTTTGTATTGAATGTTGATGTACACCTGTGAATTACTGTACACATATGTACGATGCTGAGTACACATGTGTACTATTCTATTTATATCCAAGTACACATGTGTATACCGTTGAAATATGAAGGTTACGTGGATCTTAAAAATCAAAATTTGAATTCTGGTGATGAAATCTGAAATAAAAATTAAAATTGAAATCTGGTGATTTGTTGTTTGTTTTGATAATTATCTTATTAATAAATAAACATAATGTGGATAATGAATTTAAATTAGGAAAGATGTAACTTAATTCAATTATTAAAATAATGATTTAAATCTATTTTTTTATATAATTACAATCCTACCCTTAACAACTAAAAAGGAAATCAAGGGTCCATATCTGTTCACGCAGTTTACTCTTCGGAGGTTGTTCACGCTGGAACCCTACCCTATATATATATATATATACACGACACACATATATACTTATACATACTTTAAAAATAAACTTTTCATATATTCACCTTTAATCATAAGACTTTTTATAAAAACCCTTTTTAATCATATATGTAATCACCTTTCAAGAATCATATTAGTCGAAACCCAACTAATAATCCAAACACCACCAAATAACCATATGCGTACATACTCACGGCTCACACACACTCACATTTATTTCGATTTTTATGTTATTTTAAAACCATTTTTGTATTAAAAATCTAAGCCTTTGAGAAACTTTCCTTCATTATCATCATTAAGAATCTAGAACACGAACTATGAAAATAATTTTATACATTTCAAGAATATAAATGGGTTTTTATGATGGTATTTGTGATAAAAAGTTTGCACCTCCTTAAAACTCCATGGATTGACCTTCAAATCTTTGAAGAAACTTGGAAAAGGCTTAGAGGGCACTTGATTCTTTAAAGAAATCATCAAAATTTTTGAAATGGAAGTGGGTACGTATGTATACGGTTTTGGAGAAATGAAATGGAAGAATTGAAATGATTTTGGTGTTGGAAAATGATTAAAATGGATGAATTCTTTGAAGTGTAATGATTGCACGCATAATAGGTTTAACACTTGTCAACAGACCGCGGCGGAAATGTCGGGGAGTGGAGTAACAGAATCATTGTTTCAAAACACATGGTAATTGAAGTTTTGTTTTATTGAATTAATAATTGTTTGACATAGTCTTAGAGTGAAATAAACGAGTTTAAACACATTGTCTTTCTTGTTTTAAGTCACTAAGGCCCTCGTCCAATCCTATGTTTTGCATCAAGATCATCTAACAACAGCACCTGAAACAGATGTGAAAATAGGTACGTCAGCATAAAAATGCCTGTGAGATACATAGGTTTTGTTGATGAAGGATTTATGACTTGTAGTTAAAAGAAATGTTTAGCAAAAAGTAGTCATGAACCTTATAAAATGTTTTCGTTTATGAAATCATATGAAAATCGATATGAAAATCAAATGATATAAAGGAAAGGTGTATGGCTAAGTGAATAGCCAAGTAAAAATGAGTTTGTATAAAATATGTCGTTTGTAAAACAATGTCTTGTGAAAATATGTCATTTGTTTAAAATGTATCATGTCTTTGTTGAAATGGTTTAAATAACGCTACGATATGTAAAATCATAAAAGCACTTATATATAGGAAGTACCAGTGGCGTATCCACTATGCTTTTTGTCACACCCCAAAAATCCACAAGCGGAGTATCACCGCAGGAGGCGTGACTGACCAGGATCCAGCCACCAATCATATTCAACAATGTAATTAAATAAATAAAAAGTCCAACCACACAATATAATTGGTGTACCAAAACAAGTTAATCAAATTCAAGTTACCAACGGAAGCATAAAGTTTAGAAACCAATGTATAAGTTTAAATGTTCATAAAGTTTAACATGGCACACAACGGTCCATGTCCCACAACGACTCCTGCTCCCCTGCAAGCTCCAGCTAAACCTCTAACGACCTGCAAGGCATGTAACAACGAGTCAACAACAAAGTTGAGCGAGTTCACAATTGGTTGTCCATTTTAAAGTTGTTCCAAAAACCATAAGTTCATTTGAAAATCAGTAGTTAATGAGTTCCTTGTTTCCCAAACCATAAGCAGTGGGGGCTACCCCATGTTATCCACTAGACCCGTTACCATATCGACCACTGACTGAAGTAAGTAGGTGCCCTAACGTCAATGTCTATCATCATTGACTAGTGCCCAGATCCATTAGATCACGCCCGTCCTCTGCGACACGGTGTGAGGCTTGTCAAACCTAAATAGCGCTATCTAACTAATGACCCACTCGCCATTGGCCCGATGATTAAGTCGATATAAAAATGAGGGACTTCATGATAGAGTTTTTGGTCTAGTATCAATGTTATCACCCTTCAATAAAGAGGATGTGGTCCGTGTCCCCAAACTAGGAGATCACGCATGTTCCGATTAAATCCTTAGTACATGTTATCACCCTTCAATCAAGAGGATGTGGTACGCGTTCCAAACCAGGAGATCACGCAGGTTCTGATTAAATCCTTTACCCATTCCCAACCACCGGGAATCCCATGCCTTGTAGAAAGTGTGAACTCACCTTGGTTTGCTCGGTTTGTTAAGTTACTTGTTCACAGTTAATCAGTCAAAGCCTATAGTATGCATACATACGTAATCAGTTTGCATTCACAAGGTTCACGTTTAAATACAATCACAGTGGGTATTCAATCAGTGATCCCCAGGTAGCACATTGCAGTTACACAACTTGTTCAATTTCACAGTTCACATGTATGTTTAGTAACAGTGCTTAACAGTCAAGTATGCTAATAAAAACCGAATCATGTTTTCCTCATGCATATCTTCAACAGACAAAAGTCTGCATATAGTCATACATCATTACACTTGTACCAAACTACATTCTGTTTGTGCGGTTCTGACCTACAGTGAAACCCCTAGGCGACGAAACCCCAAGGTGACGGAACTCCAAGGTGACGAAACCTCTCATGTTTCGTCGGCGTGGAGGTGCGACGAAACCTCTCAGGTTTCGTCGGCTTGTGAGTATGACGAAACTCTACTATGTTTCATTGACTAGAGTGTTTCGTCGGGGTGCGACTTCCGTCGTCAATACAACAGTTAAGCATACACACACTGAAAACCCTAATCATCAACAATCGTTTCACCACTATCATCAATCATATAGTTATCGTCCAAATACAATAAACATTAATGCTACTTATCATCATTCCAAATACATCACAACACCTAACATCTAGCATGAACCCTAAATCATAAAGTAACCATATATGATCTAGATTGCAACATGATTGTATTCGATGATCAGATCCATTCAACACGAGTACAATAACAAACAGAAGCATGGGCTCAAATTAGCAAACATGAATGAATACAGTTCCATGAGTTATCATCCTGCAGTTTCTAAACAAATTGATTTGCACTAGAACATCAAAACCCTAATTACATGATTTCCAATTCAAGCATTAACCATAGCCAAATCGTTTAGCAAACAAACTCTCTTATTATGATAGATATCTACGCACACACTAACAAGTAGATCGAATCGGTTATCGTGACTAACCGGTTGTGAGATGAAACACAAGAACTTCTAGAGAGAGGATGGTTGTCGTCGGGTGCCAAAGAGAGAAAGAGTCTAGGGTTTCGTGAATTGTGGTGTGTGCAATATATATATATATCATAACTGCTGATTTAATTTGGGCTATACCTTGGCCGAAAGTGCATATCCACGAAACATCAAAGGGAGGCGACGAAACTCTAGGTTTCATCGTGATGGACATGATGAAACTCCAAGGTTTCGTCAGTGTAGTGTGGTGAAATCCTAACTTGTTTCGTCACGATGGTTTTTAACTTTTTAAATATTTAACAAGTTTCTATTACTTAAACACATAAACACATTAATCGTATACTAATTAATAACACAATATCTCAACATAAAACAGACGTGCACAATTACAAGGCAAACAAGTTATTCAAACACACTTGTGAAACAAATAACGTGTCGAGGAAAGACCTTGAAAACTCGGGTTGTCACATCATTCCCAACTTGAAAGAAATTTCGTCTCGAAATTTAGCACGTGGTTACTAAGGAAGCTAGTTAGGTTGCGTGGTTTCCTGGTTTTCCTGGGGTGTCACATCATCCCCCCGTTGGTTTGGAATTTCGTCCCAAAATTCCGCAGTAGCTTCAGCCTCAGTGGTGGTTGCACTTTTCTCGAATAACTAGGGATACTTGTGTTTCATTCGGTCTTCTCGTTCCCAGGTAAACTCTGGGCCACGACGGGAGTTCCAACGAACTCGAACAAGAGGTATTCTGGTACGCTTGAGAACCTTAACATCTCGGTCAGTAATCTCTACTGGTTCCTCGATGAATCGCAGCTGATCGTCGATAGTG
>JARYGA010016808.1:0-41190 GCA_030545235.1 Helianthus tuberosus
AAACGTTTTGGGGTGAAACACATGTGCCTACCTGTTACTTTCATGCTTTTCCATGTTTTCATATCATATGCTTGCTATATTCATTAGTACACTATTAGTACATCGTTTTACATTACATTTTATGCTATGTATGTCCATTTAGTTCATACTTAGTACATCGTTTCACATCACATCACATGCTATGTATGTTCATTTATTTGCATACTTAGTACATTTGTTTTCACCACATGCTTACATTTTGTTATGACATTTGGTTTGTTTAAATGAGACAATGTACATTCATTAACACCGATCATGCCGCTCGGTAGTAGGTAGTGGTACCATAGGACTTGACAAATCCCATTCCGGAAATCTCGGGTTTGTTTGGACGTAAGGAATGACCGAATCCGAATACATATTCTTTTGATAACTCATTTTTACATAGTTATCCGACTGTCGCAAGGCTTGGATGTATGAATTTTTACAATACCGCATAAATGTTCATATTCAGTATAGCATGCATATATTTTACAAAACATAACTTTGATTTAAACCAAGTTTTACTTCAATACTTTGTTTTGTGCATTTCATCTATGGTTTAGTTGATGCATTTCACTAGCCATACATAAACATTTGTTACACATTACCTGACTACTTTTAGACTATCAACATTTGACATGGTTTATACAAGGACTTTTGACAATTGGTTTAAACATAGACATCTTATATTGGTGGTTTGGTTTGAGTAAGTGATTTAAGTAACGAGGCGTGTGTAATATGATACAAGCATGGTGGATACGCCGCTGGTACTTCCTATATATAAGTGATTGTATGGTATTACATATCGTTGCGTTATTTGAAATCATTTCAATTTAGACATATAACATTTTATACAAATAACATACTTTTCACAATACATTGTTTTACAAACAACTTAACTTATACAAACTCATTTTTACATGGTTATTCATTTAACCATGCATTATTCTCTTATTTATACGTATCATCTGAACTTATTGTTTTTCAAATGATTTACAAAGACAAAGCAAATTACAAGGTTCATGACTAAACATTTTCTTAAACATATGTCATGAATCTTATTTTCACAAAACCTATGTACTCGCCGGCATTTTTATGCTGACGTACCTATTTTCACATGTGTTTCAGGAAATGAAGCATAGGATTGATCAAGATACACTTAGGCGGACATGGGCCTTAGTGACAATAAAAGATGCAAGACTAGTTATTTTGTTATGTTTCTTTGATTGTCAAGACATTGTAACTCTTTTAATCAATAAAACAATATTTCAAGTTCCATGTGTTATGAAACAATGATTCTGTTACAACACTCCCCGATGTTTCCGCCACGTTTTGTAGGTTCTACGTGGTCGGGGTGTGACAGAAAAGTTGGTATCAGAGCTCATGGTTATAGGGAATTAGGTTATTAGTAATACTTTGTACTAGTCTATAACCTTTCTAGGACCCTAACGCGAGTTTACTTGCGTTTAGTCATAAAACAATACTGTCACCTATCCTTAGGCGACAACCACAACAAGAACATAAAATTCAAAACCGCTTTGAAAACTAATCATCTGTTCTAGGATGATTGATTACTAGGTTTTGAACCCCTTTGAATTTTCAAAACCTCGTCAAGGTTTTGGGTTTTAAATAATGTGAACACGTGCAAACTGGAAGGGTGAATGTCTGTATTCTGGGTTTTCTGTCTAGGCAAGCACTTCGTATACATCTCATCAGACGCGAGACCAGTTGTGCTTACCTGGGAATTCTTGGGATGAGTGTTCACTTATAGGCGAGCATGTCTTCGTGATACATTATTTTTGACCCATTTACTTTGATTTGTCACCATCTCATTTGTTTGCCTTAGGTAACAAACAAATGATCACAATTTTCATTCGATACCATTCTGTATTGATTATCCAATAAACCTTTCACTTGTTTCTTCCTTTGTCTTTCATTTTCTTCTAGAATGTCTATTCCTCTCAGCACTGGTCAAATGTCCGAGCGAACAGCCAAATTTGCCCAGCAAATAGGCGAAGTGATTCAGAAGACTGTGGATTTAGGCATTGCCATGGCTCGTCTCAACAATGAAGCCTCTCGTCTCGACAATGAAGTCACTCAAGAGCCACTGAAGGAAGTAGAAGTCAAGCCTGCACCAAGATCAAGGAAGCGTAAGGCTTCAAGGAAGCCCGCAGCAGTTATACCAAATCAAGCAGGACCTAGCCAGAAGGCAACACCACCTGCTAAGAAGCAATACAAGGGAACGGCACCATTATGCAACAAATGTAAGGGGCATCACCTAGCTCACTTACAGTGCCGTCGGTGTGTATCATGTGGACGAGTTGGTCACCTGGCAAGTACTTGTCGATGTAACCCAAACCAAGGTGGTCTAAATCAACCCCAAGTCAACCCTACTCAAGCTCGTTTTCCGCGTGGTACTTGCTACAACTGTGGCGAGACGAGCCATTACAGGAACAACTGCCCGAAGATTGTCAGTGCAAATCCAACCCGTGGATGAGCAATTGGCTGAACAAAGGATGTTGCTGTCTTATGCCTTTGTTTCTTTTATTTTCTTGTAATGTGAAACAATCTGTTTTGTTCATAAATAAATTATTGTTCACAAATTCTGATGTACAATTGTAGTTACATATGTGTATGACTTTTCCTATGATACCTACATTAAGGAACTATATTCCTTACAAACTACTTTTGCGAATTTCCCATTCTTGCGTTTGTTCATGATTCCTTTGGAAAATTCTAAGTACTCGTTTCATTCTAGGAAACGAAGTACAAGAAATAAATCGAAATTATGAGTAATCGTGCTTTTCACACATCTGTGCCTTTGAATTCTTGGATAGATAACTAAGAGTATTTTCAAATCTCATACCCATTACGTTCTGATTTCTTCAACATGCATAACATAAGTTTTCAAAACAACCTACATGATTTCAAAACATCCTATACATAGTTCGAAAACATTTTTAATATAGTGTATTTACTTAAACATAACAAATGCACAAAGCTTTGTCTGTATTTTCAAAAACAACCTTCATGATTTCAAAATGTCTCATATAGCCTGAAAACAATATTAGTACAATATATGTTCTTATCAAGTGCATGATTTCAAAAGCATCATTCATGTTTTCCAAAAACCTTATACATAATTTCAAAATTCATTTCGCATGATTTTAAAACATTTTTATGAATATACCTACCTAATACAACTACTTTATGATTTCAAAGGTATTATATATAAGGTTTCAAAAACATTGAACACATTTTTAGAACCCCATGCATAGTATTGCAAAAAAAAAAAAAAATCTCATGCATTGACTTAACCTTCAAATTTCGCTTCATATGTCGCCTTGGCATATCGAGCATCTCAACTTCATAAGCATTTCAACTTCATGTTTTGACTTAAGCACGTCCAGTGCAAGGTTTCAAAACATCTTCAACCTCTAAAATCCATATGGGATCTTTTTATCTTCACAATTAGATCCTTGTGGATAATTGTCATACAAATCAGAGTCCTTAATTGGATTCCTTATGTACCTAAATTCGAACATTTCGGTTCCTAATAATCGAAATCGAATTTTCTTTTTGAATCTTTCTATCTTTATAGTTAGATTATTGATAACGTTTAAAGTACCAAATGAAATCCACGGAATGGATTCCTAGTGTGCTTTAAATGCATGTACGCAATTAACAAGACAAATTAACAAACAATTTTGTGGTTATGTGACTATGTGTTTATTCATCTTATGTTTTCTTTTATGCATTTTGTGTTTTTATACTCTGGATATTTGTTATCCAAATCCTCGCAGGATCTTTCATATCTCCATATGAGGGATTCGTAGCAGGATAGTCAAAAGGTACTGCCTTAAATCCTTAATGGGCTTCTATATAATAGTTAAGACCCTTGGATTATATAGTACCACTCCATGTTTCATAAGAGACCCTTTTAGAGGTCTAGTAAAAAAGATTGATTCACAATCTGGTTAAAGGACGACATCTAGTGATGTAGCTGAACTGACTCCTTGATAGTCTATTTAGATCATTTATTGACTTAATTAAAAGGACTCTATGGCGGTCTAGTCACACTCATCACAGGTTTGTTCATTTGGTTTTACACTACACATTATAAAATAGACTGTGTGAACTGTGCAAGGAATTGTCTAATTATGGACGCGTACATAATTATGAAATTTAGTGCACAGAAACCCAGTAAGATTTATTATGTGTAAGAACCGATAGTGACAACAATAACAAAATGAGAACGATGTAATGGAGGTACGGTGGACGCACTAATGACGCTTCATATACTTATATATAAGTGTCCCTCTTACATTGCAAGCATAATGTTATTAAGGTTACTAGAAGTTCAGAACCCTAACCAATATTGTTCGATCTTTTCAACTTCATGTTTTAAACTCTCACAAGTTTCCTCTAAATAAATTTCGGGACGAAATTTCCTAAAGTAGGGGAGACTGTAACACCTGTGCCTCCACGGCCATCAAACAAATACCGAACCAATGAAATATTATATTTCATACTTGTGATTTGTAAAAATATGTGTATCATTTGCACATATCAATTTTTGTTCAATTCCAAACTCTAAATCGCTTTCTGGAAGGTTATACGCGCACCGATGCGTAAATATAACCATTTTAATGCAACAAACACTACGGAATAGTGACATAGGCTTAACATACCTTAAATAACCTTTACATAACTTAGAAATAAGTTTTGAAGGCTTTGGTATGGCAAAAACAAGTTAATTCGCTTACAGGGACTAAACTTGACAAACTGCGAAAGTATGCCAATTTGAACTGTAACAGAGATTCCGGAACATGACCATAAGTTAAAAACACCTTAAATATCCTTTATATAGCTTAGAAATAGGCTTTGAGGGGTTCGGTGTGCTAAAATAAACTTTTGGCTCATTCAGGTACTAAAAGCGTCAAAAAGTGCACAAGTTTGCATTTTCGTGCATAACTTACGTTCTGAATACATCCGGACATCCAAAAATTTATGTAAGAACTAAAATATTTTATTTTAGTGTTTGGCATAAGAAAAATCCATTCGTCACGCCATTTGGATCATTTTCCGCGCTTATGCGCATTCCGTCGTAATTAACCGAACAACGTAACCGTACGGCTAAACGAACCGACACCCGAGATATTTTTGAACACATTTTAAGTTCCCTATACTTTAACTTCATTTTAGAGCTTTGAAATGGGGTTAACAGGGCTTAAACGTGTAAAAAAAACGCATCGAAAACCAAGTTTTGAGGTTGCAGGGACTGAAACTGTAAATCTGCCAAACTAGGTCCGTAAACAGGGGCCAGATGCAGCAAAACGTTTTTTTTCATCTTTTAACAGCCCTTAACACTCTCCAAATGTCAAGTGCCAAGTGTCAAACTCTTATGGTGAGTGGCCTTTTTGGGTACCATAAGGTTCCGACACATGTACGGATGAGATTAAGGCACGTATTTCGACAAACGATCCTAATGGTGGACCATTCACTATAAATACCCCTTGCCATCCAACCTCTAAACTCACTAGAATCTGATCTCAAATGCTCTAAGTTGAAACATTTGTTTCATACCTGAGCTATTTTGATCTAGATTAGCATTCGGGGACCCTACGTGAGTATTCTTTCGTTCTTTTATTGCTTTTCGAGTCTGAAAGTCAAACTTTGTTTGACTTTCTGCATTGACCAGCTTATGGTCAATGCGAAGTTCGTTTGAACTTCACAACGTGATTGTAATCACGATGGTTATAGTCCTTTGTGACTATACCTACTGATTACCACGTTATCTAGGCTCAGTGACGAGCCGTAGTTTCGGTGAGAATACGTATTCTTGCGTATTTTGTAACCAAACTACTCATGGGTATCAAAACCGTTTGTTTTGATACCAAACCTGTTTTCTAAACTTAGTTAAGCATGTTTTAACATGCTTAGCTCGTCACTTTTAGTTTAGTGCTTATATAGGGTCGTAAGGTAAGCGCTTTAAACAATCGCTTATACTTTCGAACCCGACCCGTTTGGTCGATCATTAGGATCCGACCAAGCACATTAGGTGACCATAGTATATAGGGAATAACCTTCCGAGGTTATACCTTATGGTCGCTTCGTTTAAGTAGTTGTATGATAGGTAGCTTATATGCCTTAGGTAAATTACCAAAATGCCCTTTTGACGCCAAAATTCATTTTAAGCATATGTAACATAACTTTTGACATCTAAACTGATTTGAAAACAATATTAGACATGTTAAGGCATATGTTACTTGTCATAGGACTAGTTAGGCGGTCCGAACGCGTTTTACGCGAACGACGCGTTAAAGTAGCATAAGCTACCTAAACGGGTCGTAATGGGTCGTAAGCACTTAGGTTAGGTTTCATTTAGTATGTAGGCTTTGTTAAACCATACTACATGAGTTCCCATACTCATTTGGTTTACGAGCCCTCATTCTATCCGATCTTCCGATTTAGGTCCGGTTTATTAATGTAGTTACCTATATTAGGTGCCGTTTGATATTCCGAGATCTCTAGCATTGCTTGGTGGTTATCTTAGGACTTCTGAGCAATCTCAAGTGAGTACATAGACCCCTCTTTTACTGTTTTCCAAACGTTTTGGGGTGAAACACATGTGCCTACCTGTTACTTTCATGCTTTTCCATGTTTTCATATCATATGCTTGCTATGTTCATTAGTACACTATTAGTACATCGTTTTACATTACATTTTATGCTATGTATGTCCATTTAGTTCATACTTAGTACATCGTTTCACATCACATCACATGCTATGTATGTTCATTTATTTGCATACTTAGTACATTTGTTTTCACCACATGCTTACATTTTGTTATGACATTTGGTTTGTTTAAATGAGACAATGTACATTCATTAACACCGATCATGCCGCTCGGTAGTAGGTAGTGGTACCATAGGACTTGACAAATCCCATTCCGGAAATCTCGGGTTTGTTTGGACGTAAGGAATGACCGAATCCGAATACATATTCTTTTGATAACTCATTTTTACATAGTTATCCGACTGTCGCAAGGCTTGGATGTATGAATTTTTACAATACCGCATAAATGTTCATATTCAGTATAGCATGCATATATTTTACAAAACATAACTTTGATTTAAACCAAGTTTTACTTCAATACTTTGTTTTGTGCATTTCATCTATGGTTTAGTTGATGCATTTCACTAGCCATACATAAACATTTGTTACACATTACTTGACTACTTTTAGACTATCAACATTTGACATGGTTTATACAAGGACTTTTGACAATTGGTTTAAACATAGACATCTTATATTGGTGGTTTGGTTTGAGTAAGTGATTTAAGTAACGAGGCGTGTGTAATATGATACAAGCATGGTGGATACGCCGCTGGTACTTCCTATATATAAGTGATTGTATGGTATTACATATCGTTGCGTTATTTGAAATCATTTCAATTTAGACATATAACATTTTATACAAATAACATACTTTTCACAATACATTGTTTTACAAACAACTTAACTTATACAAACTCATTTTTACATGGTTATTCATTTAACCATGCATTATTCTCTTATTTATACGTATCATCTGAACTTATTGTTTTTCAAATGATTTACAAAGACAAAGCAAATTACAAGGTTCATGACTAAACATTTTCTTAAACATATGTCATGAATCTTATTTTCACAAAACCTATGTACTCGCCGGCATTTTTATGCTGACGTACCTATTTTCACATGTGTTTCAGGAAATGAAGCATAGGATTGATCAAGATACACTTAGGCGGACATGGGCCTTAGTGACAATAAAAGATGCAAGACTAGTTATTTTGTTATGTTTCTTTGATTGTCAAGACATTGTAACTCTTTTAATCAATAAAACAATATTTCAAGTTCCATGTGTTATGAAACAATGATTCTATTACAACACTCCCCGATGTTTCCGCCACGTTTTGTAGGTTCTACGTGGTCGGGGTGTGACACAGATTAATACAGTACATGGTTTACAAAACGAACATATGATTTACGAAACGAATGCTATAACTAAACAACCAACTGTGAACTTGCTCAACTTTGTTGTTGACTCATTGTTACATGCCTTGCAGGTCGTTAAGTATCTATGGAGCTTGCATCGGAGTGGGAAGAGTCGTTGTGGGACATGGACAGCTGTGTGCCATGCTAAACATTTGAAACGTTTAAACTTATGACTTGGTTTTAAACATTATGCTTCCACTTGCAACTTAAACTATGTTTTGTTTAGACACCAATTGTATTGTGTTGGATTTTTTATATACTACCTACATGCTTGTTCAATATGATTGGTGGCTTGATCCTGGTCAGTCACGCCTCCAAGCGGTGATACTCCGCGTGTGGATTTTTGGGGTGTGACAGATTGGTATCAGAGCCATTGGTTATAGTGAACTTGGTTTTAATAAGGGAAAATTTTTTTATTAAGACCAGACTATAACCTGTACAGTGCTCAACGATCCACAATGACGCTTCACTCCACGTGCAAGGCTCAACACTATAGGTGATATGGTTTATGTTATATTGCCTTGCTAGTTACATAGTACGTTGCTCATAGTATGCTTAGAAAAATGTAACAATTATTGTCTGAAATATATGTGTGCTTACTCTCTTCTGTCATCGCACTTTCGCGAACCTCTCTCACTCATGTTTTCCTTTGATATGAAGATCATGAGTGGACGTGTTAACCTAACTCAAGCCCAGTTGACGGCTTTGATCAACGAACAAGTTGCAGCAGCACTCGCAGCTGCCCAGGTCAACACGCTCAGCCTCCTGTTTGTACTTTCAAAACCTTTATGGATTGCCGACCCACTACTTTCAACGGCACTGAAGGAGCTGTAGGCCTCCTCCACTGGTTCAAGAAGCTCGAGTCAGTCTTCGAAATGTGTGAATGCCCTGAGGCTCATAGGGTGAAGTATGCTACTGGTACTCTCGAGGGCATAGCGCTCACGTGGTGGAACGCTCAGGTGCAAATGCTGGGGATAGTTGCTGCTAATGCCACCCCATGGAACGACTTCAAGGAGCTGATCAAGCGAGAGTACTGTAATCGTGATGACACCCACAAGCTGGAAGTGGAGTTCTTTAATTTGAAGATGATAGGGTCGGAAATTGAGGCGGATACGAAGCGATCAAATGAACTGGCAATTTTGTGTCCTACTATGGTGGACCCTCCCAGCAAACGTATCGAGCTGTACCTCAAAGGCTTAGTACCAGAGATTCAAAGCCATGTGACTTCTGCTAACCTTGCTACTATTCAAGATGTTACTCGTCTTGCTCATCGTCTCACAGACCAGGCAGTGGAACAGAACAAGCTGCCTAAGCGTATTGGTGCTGCTACTACTGTTACTACTTCTGCTATTCCCAGTGACAACAAGAGAAAATGGGATGGAGCCTCCAGCAAGGGTTCGACTACAGTTCAGTCCCAGGCCCAGCAGCGAAAAATTGATGACTATCAGAGCCCTGGTCAGCAATCTTCTGGTAGTCAAGGGCAGGGTGGATATCGAGGAAACCTCCCGAAGTGCAACCAATGCAACAGACACCACAATGGTCAGTGCAACAAGGGTCGTTGTCAGAGGTGTCTCAAGGTGGGTCATGAAGCTAAGGATTGCAGGAGCTCACGACCTGCGAATCGGAACCATCAACAACAACCACCAGCTCCACAGAACCAGCAGCAGCAATAGCGAGGTAACATGGGATGCTTTCATTGTGGTGCTGAAGGCCACTTCAAGCGGGACTGCCCCCAGTTAAATCAAAATCAGAATAACAACAACAATCAGGGAAACAGAAACAACAATGGGGGTAACAACGGAGGAAACAATGGAAACAACGGCGCCCGAGGCCGTGCGTTCGTGATTGGTCAGGGTGACGCAAGGAATGATCCTAACGTGGTGATGGGTAAGTTTCTTCTCGACGACTTTTATGTTACTGTTTTATTTGATTCGGGTGCCGATACCAGTTATGTGTCTCTAAAAGTTAGTCAAATGCTTAAACGCACATCAACACTTTTGAACACCAAGCATGCCGTAGAGTTAGCAAACGGTAAAAGCCTAGAAGCCACACACATAGTTAAGGGTTGTAATCTCGTCTTAGCTGGTCAGACTTTCTCTATCGATCTCATTCCTATAGTTTTGGGTAGTTTCGACATCGTCATTGGGATGGATTGTGTAACACCCCGAAAACATAAAACTTTATATTATAATTATGAAGTATAAACAAGCGAGAATTTACTAACTAGGAATTTTAACCTAGTTAGTTACGAGTCTAGAAATAACTTAAAGTAGGGTTAAAAGCAACTAAATTAAATGTTGATCAAAGTGGAGGGGCTTAATTTGTAAAAATTGAAACTTAAGTTTTAATTAAACAAATAAAACAAACCAAACACCCCCAAAAGGAGGTGTTGGTCGTACAGAAGAAGAGCAGGGGCGACTCCCCACTCTCAAACCCCTAAAACTCACTAAACTCGCAAATTGAAGGCTCATCCAAGTTGAAATCGAAATTAAAGTGTAGATTATTGATCCTCATCACAAGAGGATTACAAGGTATGTAAAATTTCATGAAAACCCTCAACTTGAATTTCTCATGTAATTGGGAAAATCTGAAATTATAGTTGCATGTATGTCTTATGATGATCTAAGAACAACTATAGTGTCTAAGGACAAACCCTAGGCAAATACAAGTTGAAATCATGTTAAATTTTAGTGAAGATTATGAACACCATTGTAGGTGATTAACGGGTTATGTGTAAATTGATGAACACTAGGATATTGGGTGTTGTTCTAGTGTAATTTGACAATTTTGAAGTGATTTCAGAAATTAGAAGCTAACAATCATGTAAAATGGTTGATTGATGTGAAATTAGGGCAAAATGATAAACTAGAGATTTGATGTTAATCATGTAAAAATCTGCTCATGAAGTGTTTGTTGAAATGCCTCTATGAAGGCTTAAAACTGAAATTCCAAGTTTAAACGCATAATCATGATGTTTAGTGTATTATGCGAATTATGATTTGAAGAGAGTTCTAAACATTTGATAAATGAACTCTATAGGAACGGGCGCAGGAGCGTCAAGCGGACAAACGGGTGGCGAACCACGTTTAAAAGGCCTACTTTGAAGGTACGTAACTTGATTAGTTACATTAAGCGAGTTGTTGATAAGTTTTGTAAATCTTATTGTTGAATCGAAATCTGCATTGAATTTATATTGATTATGGTTGGATATGAATTAATAGACTTAGTATAGTAAACGAACCAATTGGTAGTCATCATAAGTGGATGGTTCCACAAGATAAGCCAACGGGTCTATTAGTTGTGAAAATTGTAGTTTTAAATGTTCTAGTATTCGATAACGGCGATAATAATCACAAAGGCATTAAACCATGAAATTGGTAAGAAATGCGGGTGATAATAAGCCCCGGATGTTGGGAATAAGGCGCCGTAGGTTTATTAGTTACATGGTAGTAAAATGAGTAAGATTAGAATGGGTCGAATAATTACATGATGACATATGGTCTTTCGGTCCGTAAATAAATTGTTCGGTATGAAATTTGTAATAGATACGTCGGTAATGAATTTACAGACACATAGGAAAAAGAATCACTTAAAACGGACTTACGAGTCAAAAGATATGCACATTTTAAGTCAAAATCTGAGTTTTCCGGAGCTGGCAGAAAATGCAGCTCACAAAAATGAGCTACTGGAAAATCCGATCCCCCGCGCCACGCGGAAGATGACCAAATTTGTGCCGCGACACGCGACGTCCGCCGCGCCATGCGACAGAACAATCAGAACCTGCCGCGACACGCGGCAGGGTAACTTTTAAAAACTTATTTTGTTTTTCATGTTTTGATGCTAGAACTTGTTTGTATGATACAATTCATGGTCAAAACTAATATTTTGGATTGTTTTGACCTTAGGTAAAAGTGGGAACTATCCGGATGGTGATCAAGCTAATGTCAAAGAACCGAACACTCATTTTGAAGCTTCCGCAATGTTTTTAAATCCTTACTAGACTTGATTTATGGGTTGTAAACAATTGTTAAGTAACTTTTGAAATGTTTTAACTTAGTGTAGTGGACTATGGTTATGCTACATGTGAACTTTTTGTACGAAATTTATGTTAAGTAAGGAACTTTTATTCACAACGGTATAATCTATTATTAAAATCAAGTGAAAATTTACGGGTGTTACAAGTTGGTAATCAGAGCTTAAGGTTGTCAACAAAGTGTTCGGTTCAAGCTTGATCGATCGTCCGGTAAGAATTAACTTATTATGTTAGTAGATTATGTCTTATGTAAGGAATAAGAAACGAATTGTTATGCATGGGAAGAGCGTGCTAACACACTCAAACCCGGAAAGTGCATTAAATGTGAACGGTTAAAGCAAGTTAGGAACTTGGCTAAACCGAAACAAACAAAGCAATGTCATGAATGAAATGTTTAACATTTGATGTAAACATTTCAGTTTCAAGATGTCGAAAGGGAGCAATAATGATCCGGTGCCGACAAGCACCGAACAAATGAAAGAAATAATTGCCGAGGAAGTAGGAAAGGCAATTGAAAGCAGTCTATCCGGGTTTATAGACAAGATTCAAGGTACGGTGTTTCACTCGTAGAAGAACGAGTTAAAAGGTTGGAGGATACGGTCAACCTTATGAAGGACAAAACTGGAGAACGTAAAGGGTGCTCATATAAAGAATTCATGGCGTGTAAACCGCCAATCTATAACGGAGAAGTCGACCCGATAATTTGCCAAAGATGGTTGGGCGACATTGAAGGGGTGTTTGAAAGGACCCATTGCGACGAAAGCGATTTCGTTGCTTATGGAACGGGTCAGTTAAGAGGACAAGCCAAGGATTGGTGGGATAACAAAAAGAATGAAATAGGGGCCGAAGCGGCAAGGACCATGACATGGGAAGAGTTTAAGACACCATTTCTTAAACATCATAGTCCCAAAGCGGTCATTAACAAAATCAAGGAAGAGTTCATGCAACTTAGGCATAAAGGTGAAACCATAGACAAGATCACGGCGATGTTTATGGATAAGATGAAGTTTAGTAGTGAATTGGTGACGAACGAAGAACAGAAAATATACTACTACTACAATATGTTGAGCGCTGAATATAGGGAGTTTATGACTCCTTCAAAATACGAGACCCTTACCGAAATCATTAACGTTGCTCGGGAACGGGAAATCGAGTTGAAGAAACAAGTCGAAATAGGTGAGCGAAGGGCACATGATGTCAATCCAAGCCCTACAAAGAAAGCCCGAACTGGAGAATCGGGAAAGAAGGTGGATGCAAAAGGTGGGTCGCCAAGTTGTAAAGTGTGCAGGAAGGGACACAAAGGGGAATGTCGATTCAAAGACAAGCCATGCCCCATATGTAATAAGACGGGCCACACGGCCTCGCTATGCCCGGGAAAAGTCTCTGTTTGCTACAAGTGTTATCAACCCGGCCACAAAAAGTCCGAATGTCCGGACTTAGTTGGAAAGAGAGACGTTAAAGAATCTCCAACAGAAGCTCCCAAAGCGAAGGCTAGGTCCTTCCAACTTACAGCAGCTGAAGCGAAGACAGAACCCGATGTGGTTTCAGGTATATTCACAATTAACTCAATTCCAGCACGTGTATTGTTTGATACGGGTGCGAATAAATCCTTCATTTCGCATGGATTTATTCGACATCCTTCATTTGTATTGACAAAACTACCTGTGCCCTTAGAAGTTGAAATAGGAGACAACAAAAGTTTTATAGTTTGTGATGTTTGTCGAGGCTGCAAATTAAGCATCGACGATGAGGAATACTTGATAGACCTAATCCCGATGTCAATGGGGGAATTTCAAGTAGTCGTTGGGATGGATTGGCTAGCCCAGCACCATGCAAAAGTCGTGTGTTTTCGTAAAGAGAAAAAACTAACATCTCCGAGCGGGAAACACGACACCATTTATGGCGAAAAAGGAGGTAACCCCATAGTGTGCTCAATGTTGAAAGCTCACAAGCTTATGAAGCGAGGATGCAAGGCATTCATGATATACGCAAATGAGCCCGAGAAAGAATCACGGAAGATTGAAGATGTACCGGTAGTACGAGATTATGGAGATGTGTTTCCGGAGGATTTACCGGGGATACCGCCTGAACGGGAAGTAGAGTTCGGGATCGAATTGATTCCGGGCGCAAAACCCATAGCAAAGGCCCCGTACCGACTTGCACCGTCGGAATTACAAGAGTTGATGTCCCAAATTCAAGACCTGCTTGACAAGGGATTCATAAGGCCGAGTGTGTCTCCTTGGAGTGCGCCGGTATTGTTTGTGAGAAAGAAAGACGGGAGCATGCGCATGTGTATCGATTACCGGGAGTTAAACAAACTCACGGTAAAGAACCGATACCCGCTTCCGAGGATAGATGATTTATTCGACCAATTACAAGGTGCGAACTGGTTTTCAAAAATTGACCTTAGATCTGGGTATCACTAACTAAAGGTCAAGGAAGAAGATGTGCCTAAGACGGCTTTCCGCACGAGATAAGGACATTATGAATTCCTCGTGATGTCATTTGGGCTAACAAATGCACCCGCGGCTTTCATGGACCTCATGAACCGGGTTTGCAAGCCAATGTTGGATAAGTCGGTCATCGTGTTTATCGATGACATCTTGGTGGATTCGAAAAAGTGAAGCAGAACATGCACACCATTTACAAGAGGTGTTGGAGACACTTAGGCGAGAGAGGTTATATGCAAAATTCTCTAAATGTGCCTTTTGGTTACGAGAGGTACAATTTCTTGGCCACGTCATAAGTGCCGACGGAGTATTGGTGGATCCGTCCAAGATCGAGGCTGTGTCAAAATGGAATCCCCCGAAGAACCCTTCGGAAATTAGAAGCTTTTTGGGGCTCGCGGGATACTATAGGAGATTCATTCAAGATTTCTCCAAGATTGCGTCACCGCTAACAAAGCTAACCCGGAAGAAAGAAAAGTTCATTTGGGGTGTCGACCAAGAAAAAGCGTTTCAAACGTTAAAAGAAAGATTAACTCAAGCTCCGGTACTGACATTGCCGGATGGAGTCGAAGACATGGTGGTTTATTCGGATGCTTCACTATTGGGGCTCGGATGCGTGTTGATGCAACGGGGCAAGGTAATAGCCTATGCCTCGAGGCAATTAAAGATACACGAGAAGAAAATTCCACGCACGATCTCGAGTTAGCTGCGGTGGTATTTGCATTAAAAATATGGAGGCACTACTTGTATGGGGTAAAGTGCACCATATTTACCGACCACAAGAGCTTGAAATACTTCTTCGATCAGAAGGAGTTAAATATGCGACAAAGGCGATGGCTAGAAACAGTGAAAGATTTTGACTGTGAAATACACTACCACCCCGGAAAGGCAAATGTGGTGGCGGATGCTTTGAGCAGAAAAGCAGACTATGCTCCAATACGAGTAAGGTCGATGCAGCTCGTGGTGACCTCGGGTATACTTGAACGTATTCGAGAGGCGCAGTTAGAAGGAGTGAAAGAAGAGAATTGGAAGAAAGAAAGAATAATCAGTCAGTTGAAAGATTTGTCGGATGGGAATCACGGGTTAAAGACTCGATCCGGAAGGATATGGGTTCCAAATACTTGTGGGGTAAAGGCGCTTCTACTTGATGAAGCTCATAAATCCCAATATTCAATTCATCCGGGTGCGACCAAGATGTATAATGATCTGAAACAAAATTATTGGTGGCCTGGAATAAAGAGGGATGTGGCGAAGTATGTGGAAAAATGCTTGATGTAACACCTGTGCCTCCACGGCCATCAAACAAATACCGAACCAATGAAATATTATATTTCATACTTGGGATTTGTAAAAATATGTGTATCATTTGCACATATCAATTTTTGTTCAATTCCAAACTCTAAATCGCTTTCTGGAAGGTTATACGCGCTCTGATGAGTAGATATAACCAGTTTAATCCAACGAACACTCCGGAATAGTGAAATAGGCTTAACATACCTTAAATAACCTTTACATAACTTAGATATAAGTTTTGAAAGGTTTGGTGTGGTGAAATCAAAGTTTAATCGCTTACAGGGACTAAAGTTGGCAAACTGCGAAAGTATGCCAATTTGAACTGTAACAGACCTTCCGGAACATGACCATAAGTTAAACATACCATAAATATCCTTTACATAGCTTAGAAATAGGCTTTGAGGTGTTCGGTATGCTAAAATAAACTTTTGTGTCATTCAGGGACTAAAAGCGTCAAAAAGTGCACAAGTTTGCATTTTCGCGCATAACTTACGTTCTGAATACATCCGGACATCCAAAAATTTATGTAAGCATGACTACATTATATTTTATGGTTCGCCTTAAGAAAAATCCATTCGTCGCGTCATTTGGATCGTTTTTCGCGCTTGTGCGCATTCCGTCGTAATTAAGCGAACATCGCGTTCGTACGGCCAAACGAACCAACATCCAAGATATTTTTGAACACATTTTAAGTTCCCTATACTTTAACTTCATTTTAGAGCTTTGAAATGGGGTTAACGGGCCTTAAACGTGTCGAAAATGGGCTGAATGCATGACAGGGACCAAAAGTGTAAATCTGCCAAACTTAAGCCTAGCGGTGCGCTACACTTTTAGCGTAGCGGTGCGCTAGGGGTCTGCAGACCAGATGCAATGTACTTAACAGCCTGTTTTCAGCTGGATTAACCACAACCACACATTCCTAATTATCTAGTCATCTGATAAGGATGGATTTCCAGCCACCATAAGGTTCCGACAAGTGTACGGGTTGGATTCATGGCACGTTTTCCATGGAACGATCCTAACGGTTCGGGTATTCCTATAAATACCCAACCCACACAACCTCATTTTGCACAAGAATTCTGATTTAAGAGCTCTAAGTTGAAACCATTGTTTCATACCTGAGTTCTTGGATCGGGATTAGCATTCGGGGACCCTTCGTAAGTATTCCTTCGTTCTTTTCCTTATTTTTGCTGCTTTTCGAGTCAGAAAGTCAAACTTTGTTTGACTTTCAGCATTGACCAGTAATGGTCAATGCGAAGTTCGTTTGAACTTCGCAACGTGAGTGTAATCACGTTGGTTATAGTCCCTTGGGACTATGCCTACTGATTACCACGTTGTCTAGGGTCGTAGGGTAAGCGATCTAATAAATCGCTTATACCTTCGAACCCGACCCAGTTTGGTCGATCATTAGGATCCGACCAAATACATTAGGTGACCATAGTGTAGGGAATAACCTTCCGAGGTTATACCCTATGGTCACATCGTTTAAGTAGTTGTATGATAGGTAGTTTATATGCCTTAGGTAAATTACCAGAATACCCTTTTCATGTATAATTGGTAATTAAGCATATGTAACCTAAACTTTTGTCACATAACTGATTTTGTAACATGTTTAGGCATATAACACTTGTCATAGGACTAGTTAGGCGATCCGAACGCGTTCCACGCGAACGACGCGTTAAAGTAGCATAAGCTACCTAAACGGGTCGTAATGGGTCGTAGACACTTAGGTTAAGTTTCATTTAGTATGTAGGCTTTGATTAACCATATCACATGAGTTCCTACACTCATTTGGTTTACAAACCCTCATGCTACCCAGTCTTCCGATTTAGGTCCGGTTTATTAATGTAGTTACCTATATTAGGTGCCGTTTGATATTCCGCGATCTCTAGCATTGCTTGGTGGTTATCCTAGGACTTCTGAGCAATCTCAAGTGAGTACATAGACCCCTCTTTTACTG
Source organism: Helianthus tuberosus (assembly GCA_030545235.1). Taxonomy (NCBI): domain Eukaryota; kingdom Viridiplantae; phylum Streptophyta; class Magnoliopsida; order Asterales; family Asteraceae; genus Helianthus; species Helianthus tuberosus. The sequence continues at coordinate 17,792 of JARYGA010016808.1, forward strand.
TTTTCCAAACTGTTTTGGGGTGGAACACATGTGCCTACTTGTTACTTTCCTGCTTTCCTGTTTTCACATCATATACTGCTATGTTCGTTAGTACATTATAGTACATGATTTCATTACATTTCATGCTATGTATTGCCATTTTGTGCATTACTTAGTACATCGTTTTACATGACATTTTGACATAGACATTTGACATAGACATTTCGACATAGACATTTTAACATGATTGACATTGATCATGTATTTCCCACAAAACATAACTTTGATTTAAACCAAGTTTTACTTCAATACTTTGTTTTTGTGCATATGGTTTAGTTGAGACATTTCACTTGCCATGCATGGATATTTGACATAGACATTTGACATGGATATTTGACATAGACATTTGACATGGATATTTGACATAGACATTTTGATATGATTTACATCTTGACATGAACACTTTGACATATTACCCAATACATTTGACAATTGATTTAAACATAGACTTCTTACATTGGTTGGTTTGGTTTGATTAAATGATTAAGTAACGATGCGTGTGTAATATGATACAAGCATGGTGGATACGCCGCTGGTACTTCCTATATATAAGTGTTTGTATGGTATTACATATCATAGCGTTATTTGAATCATTTCAGTTTGAGACATAGAACATTTTATACAAATAACATACTTTTCACAAGACATTGATTTATAAACATCTTATCTTATGCAAACATATTTTACTTGGTTATTCATTTAACCTTACATTTATTTATACTTATCATCTGATCTTATCGATTTTCAAATGATTTACAAAACAAAGCAAATAACAAGGTTCATGACTAAACATTTTCTCAAACATAAGTCATGAAACCTATTTTCACAAAACCTATGTATCTCACAGGCATTTTTATGCTGACGTACCTATTTTCACATGTGTTTTTCAGGAGCTGTTGCATAAGATGATCAAGATATACATAGGTTGACTTGGGCTTTAGTGACAATAAAAGATGCAAGACTAGTTAATTATGTTGTATTTCTTTGTTTGTTAAGACATTGTAACACTTTTAATCAATAAAACGAATCTTCAATTGCCATGGATTTGAAACAATTAATTCTGTTACAACACTCCCCGACATTTCCGCCACGTTTTGTATGTTCTACGTGGTCGGGGTGTGACAGAAAAGATGGTATCAGAGCCAATGGTTATAGGGAATTAGGTTATTAGTAATGCTTTGGCCTATTCTATAACCTTCTTAGGACCCTAACGCGAGTTTACTTGCGTTTAGTCATAAAACAATACTGTCACCTATCCTTAGGTGACGACCACAACAAGAACATAAATTTCAAAACCGCTTTGAAAACAAATCATCTGTTCTAGGATGATTTATTATAAGGTTTTGAACCCTCTGTTATATGGTTTTGAACCCCTTTGAGTTTTCAAAACTCTCGTCAAGGTTTTGGGTTTTTAATAATGTGAACACGTGCAAACTGGAAGGGTGAATGCCTGTATTCCGGGTTTTCTGTCTAGGCAAGCACTTCGTATACATCTCATCAGACGCGAGACCAGTTGTGCTTACCTGGGAATTCTTGGGATGAGTGTTCACTTATAGGCGAGCATGTCTTCGCGATACATTATATTGACCCGCTTACTTTGATTAGTCACTCTCTCATTTGTTTGCCTTTGGTAACAAACAAATGACCACTATCCTTGCTCTCATCAAATTTGTTTCATCTCATCCATTTCGTCTAATTCTCTCACTCGTTTCCTTTCATGTTCCTCTTTTAGAATGCCTCCTCGACGCGAGAATCAGATAGAGACTGCCGAACTGGCGGAAATCATCGCGCAGCAAATGGCTGTTGCCTTCCCAAATCTTTATGCTCAAATGATGCAGACCATCAACAACAACAATGCTCCCTGCAACTTTAAGAGTTTCAACTCAGCTAAACCGCTCAAGTTTAGTGGTTCAGAGGGAGCAACTGGGCTTCTTCAATGGTTCGAGAGCATTGAGAATACGTTCCGTCACCTTCAGTATCCTGAAAATCGCAAGGTCGAGTTTTCTTCGAGCGTGTTTCAGAAGAGGGCTCTTACATGGTGGAACGGGATTATGAGAGACCGGGGTGCTGAAATTGCACTAGCACAGACTTGGGCCGAGCTTAGAGCTCTTATGATGAGGGAATTCTGTCCTCGTCATGAACTGCGAGCTTTGGAGAGGGAGTTTGATGATTTGAAGCAAGACAGTGGTGAACATCGAGCATATACTGACCGTTTTGAAGAATTGAGCCTGTTGTGTCCTGCTATGGTTACTCCTGTGGATAAGGCGATCGAGAAATATACTGATGGTCTTCCTGACCTAGTTCAGGATATTGTTACTGGCAGCAACCCTACTACTGTCAGACAAGCCATTGAATTGTCAGCTACTCTAACTGAATCCCACATCAGAAAGAAAAAGCTTTTTCGAAAAGGCGACCCAAGACCATCCGACAAAACTGCTCAAGTGGAACCAAAGGAAGAACATGCTGAGGTGTCCAAGAATAAGAAGCGTAAGGCTTCGCAGAATTTTGCGATTGCTGCTCAACCCAACCAAAACATCCGCCACCAACCAGCTCAGCCTCCTGCAAGGAAACCTTATGCCGGTACTGCACCGATATGCGACAAATGTAATGCACACCACTTAGCTCACCTACAGTGTCGTTTATGTGCATCATGTGGACGACTCGGTCACCTGGCAAATGCTTGTCGTTTTACCCCGAACCAAGCTGGTCCAAACCAACCTCAAGTAAATCTTGCTCAAGCTCGTCTTCCACGAGGTCCTTGCTTCAACTGTGGCGAGATGAGCCATTTCCGAAGAAATTGCCCAAAGATTGCTAATGCGAATCCAGCGCAGGGATGAGCATCGGACCAACTAGATGACAATGTTGTTTAGAAATAATCAAGCCTTATGTATTATTTTCTTTTGTTGTCAAGGTCCATGAAACAGTTGTTGTTGTGGTTGTTTATAAATAAATCTTTTTATTTTGCATTGCAATGTACAAATATGATGGCATGTATAAACAACGTATTCCCTACAATACCGACAATCAAGGAATCGTATTCCTTGAAGAACGGACTACCCCAAAATTTCTTCCATTTTATTATCTCTTGCGTTTTCCACAGAAATCCTTAGTACCCGTCTCTTGCAAAGAAACGAAGTACAAGGCGCAAGTTACAACTCTGTGTGAATACCCAACGTACCACTATAAATTCTTAATAGGGTACCTAAGGGTATTTTCGTATCTTCAAATTTTTGTGTTTCCTTAATTCGAATATTACGTTTTCTTTAAAACGAAATCGAATTTTTGGAAGATCTTTCCATCTTCATAGTTAGATTCTTGTTAATGTTTAAAGTACCGAATGAAATCCATGAAATGGATTCCTAGTGTGCTTTAAATGCATGTACATAATTAACAAAACAAAACTTACAAATCAAAGATCTAGATAAACAATTTTATGGTTACGTGACTATGTGTTTATGCATTTTGTGTTTTTATATACTCTGGATATTCGTTATCCGAATCCTCATAGAATCTTTCTTATCTTCATATGAAGAATTCATAGTAGGATATTCAAAAAGGTACTATCTTAAATCCTTAATGGACTTCTACGTTGTAGTTAAGTCCCTTGGATTATAAAGTACTATTCCAAAGTTTAAAGGCAACATGTGTTGATAAGTTAAATACATCCTACGTCGATGTAGTTAAATATTCCCCGTAGGTAATTTAGTTAAAGAGATCCTACGTCGATCTAAGTTAAATAGATTGGTTCGACAATCTAGTTAAATACATCCTACGTCGGTGTAGTAGTTAAATACATCCTACGTCGGTGTAGTAGTTAAATACATCCTACGTCGGTGTAGTAGTTAAAGAGATCCTACGTCGATCTAAGTTAAATAGATTGGTTCGACAATCTAGTTAAATACATCCTACGTCGGTGTAGTAGTTAAATACATCCTACGTCGGTGTAGTTAAATGTTTCTCGTAGATAGTTGAGTTAAAGAGATCCTACGTCGATCTAAAGTTAAATACATCCTACGTCGGTGTAGTTAAATGTTTCTCGTAGATAGTTGAGTTAAAGAGATCCTACGTCGATCTAAAGTTAAATACATCCTACGTCGGTGTAGTTAAATGTTTCTCTTAGATAGTTGAGTTAAAGAGATCCTACGTCGATCTAAAGTTAAATACATCCTACGTCGGTGTAGTTAAATGTTTCTCTTAGGTAGTTGAGTTAAAGAGATCCTACGTCGATCTAAAGTTAAATACATCCTACGTCGGTGTAGTTAAATATTCCCCGTAGGTAGTTAGTTAAAGAGATCCTACGTCGATCTAAGTTAAATAGATTGGTTCGACAATCTAGTTAAATATATCATGTGTTTATGTAGTTAAATAGGCCCTCGGGTGGTCTAAATCAAGAGATGTTATGAAACGAACTGTGCGGACTGTGCAAGGAACTACGTAATTATGGAGGCCTACATAATTATGGAATTCAGTGCATAGAAACCACAGGAAGTTTTGTCATGTGTTAAGACCTACAGTGACAAGAGTAATGATACAGGAGAAGTCTTGGACTTTGACCGATGTCGTTTTATCTTACACTTCCCAATCCTGAATTCAAGTTTCCTATGATGAGTCTTCATAAGAAACATTCTTCTGTCCGTAGTTCGAAACTCCATGTTTTGCTACTACAAGGACTTTACATTGATAGTCGATAATTTCGCTAAGAATCCTAACATGACCCAGAGTTTTACTTAAGGGTCAATGGATTTATTAGAAGGCGAAACTGTCACAACTTTCTTCACAAGTTTCCTCTAGAAATTAATTTCGGGACGAAATTTCCAAAAGTAGGGGAGACTGTAACACCTGTGCCTCCACGGCCATCAAACAAATACCGAACCAATGAAATATTATATTTCATACTTGGGATTTGTAAAAATATGTGTATCATTTGCACATATCAATTTTTGTTCAATTCCAAACTCTAAATCGCTTTCTGGAAGGTTATACGCGCTCTGATGAGTAGATATAACCAGTTTAATCCAACGAACACTCCGGAATAGTGAAATAGGCTTAACATACCTTAAATAACCTTTACATAACTTAGATATAAGTTTTGAAAGGTTTGGTGTGGTGAAATCAAAGTTTAATCGCTTACAGGGACTAAAGTTGACAAACTGCGAAAGTATGCCAATTTGAACTGTAACAGACCTTCCGGAACATGACCATAAGTTAAACATACCATAAATATCCTTTACATAGCTTAGAAATAGGCTTTGAGGTGTTCGGTATGCTAAAATAAACTTTTGTGTCATTCAGGGACTAAAAGCGTCAAAAAGTGCACAAGTTTGCATTTTCGCGCATAACTTACGTTCTGAATACATCCGGACATCCAAAAATTTATGTAAGCATGACTACATTATATTTTATGGTTCGCCTTAAGAAAAATCCATTCGTCGCGTCATTTGGATCGTTTTTCGCGCTTGTGCGCATTCCGTCGTAATTAAGCGAACATCGCGTTCGTACGGCCAAACGAACTAACATCCGAGATATTTTTGAACACATTTTAAGTTCCCTATACTTTAACTTCATTTTAGAGCTTTGAAATGGGGTTAACGGGCCTTAAACGTGTCGAAAATGGGCTGAATGCATGACAGGGACCAAAAGTGTAAATCTGCCAAACTTAAGCCTAGCGGTGCGCTACACTTTTAGCGTAGCGGTGCGCTAGGGGTCTGCAGACCAGATGCAATGTACTTAACAGCCTGTTTTCAGCTGGATTAACCACAACCACACATTCCTAATTATCTAGTCATCTGATAAGGATGGATTTCCAGCCACCATAAGGTTCCGACAAGTGTACGGGTTGGATTCATGGCACGTTTTCCATGGAACGATCCTAACGGTTCGGGTATTCCTATAAATACCCAACCCACACAACCTCATTTTGCACAAGAATTCTGATTTGAGAGCTCTAAGTTGAAACCATTGTTTCATACCTGAGTTCTTGGATCGGGATTAGCATTCGGGGACCCTTCGTAAGTATTCCTTCGTTCTTTTCCTTATTTTTGCTGCTTTTCGAGTCAGAAAGTCAAACTTTGTTTGACTTTCAGCATTGACCAGTAATGGTCAATGCGAAGTTCGTTTGAACTTCGCAACGTGAGTGTAATCACGTTGGTTATAGTCCCTTGGGACTATGCCTACTGATTACCACGTTGTCTAGGGTCGTAGGGTAAGCGATCTAATAAATCGCTTATACCTTCGAACCCGACCCAGTTTGGTCGATCATTAGGATCCGACCAAATACATTAGGTGACCATAGTGTAGGGAATAACCTTCCGAGGTTATACCCTATGGTCACATCGTTTAAGTAGTTGTATGATAGGTAGTTTATATGCCTTAGGTAAATTACCAGAATACCCTTTTCATGTATAATTGGTAATTAAGCATATGTAACCTAAACTTTTGTCACATAACTGATTTTGTAACATGTTTAGGCATATAACACTTGTCATAGGACTAGTTAGGCGATCCGAACGCGTTCCACGCGAACGACGCGTTAAAGTAGCATAAGCTACCTAAACGGGTCGTAATGGGTCGTAGACACTTAGGTTAAGTTTCATTTAGTATGTAGGCTTTGATTAACCATATCACATGAGTTCCTACACTCATTTGGTTTACAAACCCTCATGCTACCCAGTCTTCCGATTTAGGTCCGGTTTATTAATGTAGTTACCTATATTAGGTGCCGTTTGATATTCCGCGATCTCTAGCATTGCTTGGTGGTTATCCTAGGACTTCTGAGCAATCTCAAGTGAGTACATAGACCCCTCTTTTACTGTTTTCCAAACTGTTTTGGGGTGGAACACATGTGCCTACTTGTTACTTTCCTGCTTTCCTGTTTTCACATCATATACTGCTATGTTCGTTAGTACATTATAGTACATGATTTCATTACATTTCATGCTATGTATTGCCATTTTGTGCATTACTTAGTACATCGTTTTACATGACATTTTGACATAGACATTTGACATAGACATTTCGACATAGACATTTTAACATGATTGACATTGATCATGTATTTCCCACAAAACATAACTTTGATTTAAACCAAGTTTTACTTCAATACTTTGTTTTTGTGCATATGGTTTAGTTGAGACATTTCACTTGCCATGCATGGATATTTGACATAGACATTTGACATGGATATTTGACATAGACATTTGACATGGATATTTGACATAGACATTTTGATATGATTTACATCTTGACATGAACACTTTGACATATTACCCAATACATTTGACAATTGATTTAAACATAGACTTCTTACATTGGTTGGTTTGGTTTGATTAAATGATTAAGTAACGATGCGTGTGTAATATGATACAAGCATGGTGGATACGCCGCTGGTACTTCCTATATATAAGTGTTTGTATGGTATTACATATCATAGCGTTATTTGAATCATTTCAGTTTGAGACATAGAACATTTTATACAAATAACATACTTTTCACAAGACATTGATTTATAAACATCTTATCTTATGCAAACATATTTTACTTGGTTATTCATTTAACCTTACATTTATTTATACTTATCATCTGATCTTATCGATTTTCAAATGATTTACAAAACAAAGCAAATAACAAGGTTCATGACTAAACATTTTCTCAAACATAAGTCATGAAACCTATTTTCACAAAACCTATGTATCTCACAGGCATTTTTATGCTGACGTACCTATTTTCACATGTGTTTTTCAGGAGCTGTTGCATAAGATGATCAAGATACACATAGGTAGACTTGGGCTTTAGTGACAATAAAAGATGCAAGACTAGTTAATTATGTTGTATTTCTTTGTTTGTTAAGACATTGTAACACTTTTAATCAATAAAACGAATCTTCAATTGCCATGGATTTGAAACAATTAATTCTGTTACAACACTCCCCGACATTTCCGCCACGTTTTGTATGTTCTACGTGGTCGGGGTGTGACACTTGACATGTTTACAAGTCAAGGCGGAGCACCAGAAACCATACGGCAAACTCCAACCGTTAGAAATTCCAGTTTGGAAATGGGAACATATTACAATGGACCTATTAACCAAGTTGCCTTAGACAAATCGTGGTTTCGATGCCATATGGGTAGTAGTGGATAGATTGACGAAAAGTGCTCACTTCATTCCGATCCGTGAGACTTATACGTCAGAAAAGATGTCAGAAGTTTACACTAATGAAATAATAGCACGTCATGGGGTGCCGGTATCCATCGTGTCTGATAGGGATACTCGGTTTACTTCAAACTTCTGGCGAGATTTCCAAGAGCAAATGGGAACCAAATTGTTCATTAGCACTGCGTACCATCCCCAAACAGATGGACAGAGTGAAAGAACAATACAAACATTGGAGGACATGCTACGGGCGTGTATAATCGACTTTGGAGGAAGTTGGGATGTTCACCTACCGTTAGTCGAGTTTTCGTATAATAACAGCTATCAATCCAGTATTAAGATGGCACCGTACGAAATGCTATATGGTAGGAAATGCCGAACCCCGGTATGTTGGGGTGAAGTGAGTCCACGAGAACTCGCCCACCAAGATATAGTACAAGCCACGAATGAAAAGATCGATATAGTTCAGGCACACTTGAAAGCGGCTCAAGACAGGCAAAAGGCGTATGCTGATAAAAGGAATAGGCCAATCGAATTCCAGGTTGGCGACATGGTCATGTTAAAGGTTTCCCCATGGAAGGGCGTTATTAGATTCAGAAAAAGGGGGAAGCTAAGCCCGAGGTTTATTGGGCCATTTAAAATCATCGGAAGGGTCGGAAAGGTAGCTTACCGCCTTGAGCTACCGGAGGAACTAAGTGGAATTCATAGCACGTTTCACGTGTCACAATTACGAAAGTGCCTAGCGGACGAAACAGCCTATATCCATTACGATGATATCGAAGTGGATAATAGTCTGAATTATGCTGTGAGACCGGTGGAGATTTTAGATCGAAAGGTCAAACACTTACGAAATAGACAAATCGACCAAGTCAAAATCAAATGGTAGCATAGGAAAGGTTTGGACACTACGTGGGAGTCCGAAGAGGAGATGCGACGTCTCCACCCTACATTATTTGGTACGTACTTCGGTTTCGGGGACGAAACCCTTTTAAGGGGGGTGCACTTGTAACACCCCGAAAATATAAAACTTTATATTATAATTATGAAGTATAAACAAGCAAGAATTTACTAACTAGGAATTTTAACCTAGTTAGTTAAGAGTCTAGAAATAACTTAAAGTAGGGTTAAAAGCAACTAAATTAAATGTTGATCAAAGTGGAGGGGCTTAATTTGTAAAAATTGAAACTTAAGTTTTAATTAAACAAATAAAACAAACCAAACACCCCCCAAAAGGAGGTGTTGGTCGTACAGAAGAAGAGCAGGGGCGACTCCCCACTCTCAAACCCCTAAAACTCACTAAACTTGCAAATTGAAGGCTCAATCCAAGTTGAAATCGAAATTAAAGTGTAGATTATTGATCCACATCACAAGAGGATTACAAGGTATGTAAAATTTCATGAAAACCCTCAACTTGAATTTCTCATGTAATTGGGAAAATCTGAAATTATAGTTGCATGTATGTCTTATGATGATCTAAGAACAACTATAGTGTCTAAGGACAAACCCTAGGCAAATACAAGTTGAAATCATGTTAAATTTTAGTGAAGATTATGAACACCATTGTAGGTGATTAACGGGTTATGTGTAAATTGATGAACACTAGGATATTGGGTGTTGTTCTAGTGTAATTTGACAATTTTGAAGTGATTTCAGAAATTAGAAGCTAACAATCATGTAAAATGGTTGATTGATGTGAAATTAGGGCAAAATGATAAACTAGAGATTTGATGTTAATCATGTAAAAATCTGCTCATGAAGTGTTTGTTGAAATGCCTCTATGAAGGCTTAAAACTGAAATTCCAAGTTTAAACGCATAATCATGATGTTTAGTGTATTATGCGAATTATGATTTGAAGAGAGTTCTAAACATTTGATAAATGAACTGTATAGGAACGGGCGCAGGAGCGTCAAGCGGACAAACGGGTGGCGAACCACGTTTAAAAGGCCTACTTTGAAGGTACGTAACTTGATTAGTTACATTAAGCGAGTTGTTGATAAGTTTTGTAAATCTTATTGTTGAATCGATATCTGCGTTGAATTTATATTGATTATGGTTGGATATGAATTAATAGACTTAGTATAGTAAACGAACCAATTGGTAGTCATCATAAGTGGATGGTTCCACAAGATGAGCCAACGGGTCTATTAGTTGTGAAAATTGTAGTTTTAAATGTTCTAGTATTCGATAATAATCACAAAGGCATTAAACCATGAAATTGGTAAGAAATGCGGGTGATAATAAGCCCCGGATGTTGGGCATAAGGCGCCGTAGGTTTATTAGTTAAATGGTAGTAAAATGAGTAAGATTAGAATGGGTCGAATAATTACATGATGACATATGGTCTTTCGGTCCGTAAATAAATTGTTCGGTATGAAATTTGTAATAGATACGTCGGTAATGAATTTACAGACGCATTGGAAAAATAATCACTTAAAACAGACTTACGAGTCAAAAGATATGCACATTTTAAGTCAAAATCTGAGTTTTCCGGAGCTGGCAGAAAATGCAGCTCACAAAAATGAGCTGCTGGAAAATCCGATCCCCCGCGCCACGCGGAAGATGACCAAATTTGTGCCGCGACACGCGACGTCCGCCGTGCCACGCGACAGAACAATCAGAACCTGCCGCGACACGCGGCAGGGTAACTTTTAAAAACTTATTTTGTTTTTCATGTTTTGATGCTAGAACTTGTTTGTATGATCCAATTCATGGTCAAAACTAATATTTTGGATTATTTTGACCTTAGGTAAAAGTGGGAACTATCCGGATGGCGATCAAGCTAATGTCAAAGAACCGAACACTCATTTTGAAGCTTCCGCAATGTTTTTAAATCCTTACTAGACTTGATTTATGGGTTGTAAACAATTGTTAAGTAACTTTTGAAATGTTTTAACTTAGTGTAGTGGACTATGGTTATGCTACATGTGAACTTTTTGTACGAAATTTATGTTAAGTAAGGAACTTTTATTCACAACGGTATAATCTATTATTAAAATCAAGTGAAAATTTACGGGTGTTACAGATTGGTTATCCCAACAGTAAGCAGAGATCCTTTGCAAAGAGAAGATCGTTCGTATTCCCCATTCTGGTAAAGAACCTCTCGTGATTCAAGGCGACAAGAGTGGTGCTGTTGTGGGCATCATCTCTTTCCTTAAGGCCCAGAAGTGTTTGCGAAAGGGCCACACTGCTATTTTAGCACTTGTTACTGACGCTTCATCGAAGGAGAAGAAAATAGAGGATATTCCAGTTGTACGTGACTTTCCTCAAGTGTTTCCTGAGGAATTACCTGGTCTACCGCCTCATCGCCAGGTTGAATTCCAGATAGAGCTAGCTCCTGGAGCAGCACCCATAGCTCGAGCACCTTATCGTTTAGTTCCAACCAAGCTGGAAGAACTGTCCAAACAATTGCAAGAACTCCTGGAGAAGGGTTTCATTCGTCCTAGCTCTTCGCCCTGGGAGCTCCAGTGGTGTTTGTGAAAAAGAAAGACGGTACCTTCAGTATGTGCATAGATTACCACGAACTAAACATGGTGACCGTGAAGAATCGCTATCCTCTTCCATGTATTGACGACTTATTCGACCAGTTGCAAGGGTCGAGTTTCTATTCAAAGATTGATCTGAGGTCAGGCTACCATCAACTGAGAGTCCGGGACGAAGACGTCCCCAAAACAGCATTCAGAACACGCTACGGCCACTACGAGTTCCTGGTCATGCCTTTCGGATTGACAAATCCGCCTGCAGTCTTCATGGATCTTATGAACAGAGTGTGCAAGCCTTACTTGGATAAGTTTGTTATTGTATTCATCGACGACATTCTGATCTACTCTAAGAGTCAGGAGGAACACGAGCAGCATTTACGACTCATTTTGGAACTCCTTCGAACAGAACAGCTGTACGCCAAGTTTTCAAAATGCGACTTCTGGCTTCGTGAAGTCCATTTTCTAGGCCACGTGGTAAACAAGGATGGGATTCATGTTGATCCATCCAAGATAGACTCGATTAAGAACTGGCCTGCACCTCGCACACCAACGGAAATTCGCCAATTCTTGGGTTTGGCAGGTTACTACAGGAGGTTCATCAAGGATTTTTCCAAGATTGCACAACCTCTCACTTAACTAACTCAGAAAGGAGTCACCTATCGTTGGGGTGATGCTCAAGAATCAGCATTCCAACATTTAAAGGATAGACTTTGTAGCGCACCTATTCTCTCATTGCCAGAGGGCACAGACAATTTCGTGGTTTATTGTGACACGTCAATCCAGGGTCTTAGCTGTGTATTGATGCAACGGGATAAAGTCATTGCTTACGCCTCGCGCCAACTTAAGATTCACGAAAAAGATTACACTACACACGATCTGGAGCTGGGAGCTGTTGTTTTCGCACTCAAGATATGGAGACATTACCTGTACGGTACCAAGTGCACCATCTACACCGATCACAGGAGTCTCGAGCATATCTTCAAGCAAAAGGAATTGAACATGCGACAACGTCGATGGGTCGAGCTATTGAATGATTACGAATGTGCCATCAAGTACCATCCAGGAAAAGCCAATGTCGTGACCGACGCCCTCAGTCGAAAGGATACTACACCTAGGCGTGTGCGAGCCTTACAACTTACCATCCAATCTAGTCTTCCTTCCTAGATACGAGATGCTCAGGCAGAAGCATTGAAACCAGAAAACGTCAGGGCTGAAGCCCTACGCGGCTCAAGGCAACGGTTAGAACAAAAGGAAGACGGAGCCTACTACGTAACAGGACGCATTTGGGTCCCACTCTTTGGCAATTTACGAGAGCTTGTAATGGATGAAGCACATAAGTCTCGTTATTCGGTACATCCTGGTTCAGATAAGATGTACCACGATCTCAGAACTACGTATTGGTGGCCTAGCATGAAAGCTCACATAGCAACTTACGTTAGCAAGTGTTTGACTTGTGCGAGAGTCAAGACTGAATATCAGAAACCATCGGGCCTACACCAACAACCAGAAATACCACAATGGAAATGGGAGCAAATTTCCATGGATTTTGTTACTGGCCTGCCTAGATCTCAACGTGGAAATGATACTATTTGGGTGATCGTGGATCGACTCACAAAGTCTGCACACTTTTTGGCTATCAAGGAAACGGATAAGTTCCCCACTCTAGCAGACGTTTATTTAAAGGAAGTGGTTTCGAGGCACGGAGTGCCAACCTCTATTATCTCTGATCGTGATGCACGTTTTACTTCAGAACTGTGGCAAGCAATGCACAAATCTTTTGGCTCTCGATTAGACATGAGCATCGCTTATCATCCACAGACGGATGGGCAGTCTGAACGCACCATCCAAACTCTTGAAGACATGCTTAGGGCATGTGTGATTGATTTTGGCAACGGCTGGTAAAAACATCTACCGTTAGTGGAATTTTCGTATAATAACAGCTACCACACCAGTATTCAAGCCGCTCCATTTGAGGCATTGTACGGGCGTAAGTGTCGATCACCTCTTTGTTGGGCAGAAGTTGGCGACAGTCAAATCACTGGCCCAGAACTCGTAGTTGATACTACAGAAAGGATTGCTCAGATACGACAACGAATGGCGGCAGCTCGTGACCGTCAGAAAAGCTACGCTGACAAGCGCCGGAAACCACTCGAGTTCCAAGTTGGGGATCGAGTGCTACTCAAAGTCTCACCCTGGAAGGGTGTGGTTCGTTTTGGCAAACGAGGCAAGCTCAATCCACGATATGTCGGACCGTTCGAAATCATAGAGAAAATAGGCAAAGTGGCCTACAAACTAAACCTACCAGCAGAACTCGGTGGAGTTCACAATGTATTTCACGGGTCAAATCTGAAGAAATGTCTGTCAGATGAGATCCTCATAATCCCTTTGAAGGAACTCACTATCGACGATCAGTTGCGATTCGTCGAGGAACCAGTTGAAATCACGGACCGAGACGTTAAGGTCCTCAAGCACACCAGAATACCTCTTGTTCGAGTTCGTTGGAACTCCCGTCGTGGCCCAGAGTTAACCTGGGAACGAGAAGATCAAATGAAACTCAAGTATCCCCAGTTGTTCGGGAACAATGCAACTACTACTGAGGCTGAAGCTACTATGGAATTTCGAGACGAAATTCCAAATCAACGGGGAGATGATGTGACACCCCAGGAAAAAACAGTAAACCACGCAAACTTAACTAGCTTCCTCAGTAACCGCATGCTAAATTTCGGGACGAAATTTCTTTCAAGTTGGGGATAATGTGACAACCCGGACTTGAAAGGTTAGTATCTTTTAGTCTCGCGATTCTGTTTCTTATTTATTCTCGGGTACGTCCCTCGCAATGATATTAATCGTTAAACGTTCGTAACTGGAATAAACTTTCTAAACATAAAATGGATGGGAAAATGTTGAGTATGTAATTGGGCTATGTATTGGGTCGTATGTGTTGCATATGAAAATTAGCACACACTTTATTCACCTTATACTATCCTTGGCCCATAATAATTGGAGTGTAATCGAGCCCACACACACACCTTAAGCCCACTTCGGCTATCTAAGCAAACCGCCCCAACCTTCTTAAATATATGAATATGTAACATGTGAGAAGTGATTAAACTAAACTTAGAACACAAGTCAAAAACCCTAAAGGCTTTCCCCTGATCGCACGACTTCTGTGGAGACCCCCCCCCCCCCCTCAAGTAATATCATCCTGTTGGTCAAGATCTTGGTTAGTAAATCTTTACTATGTTGTTTATTGTTTGAATTGTTTTTCTATGTGTATGATTAGCAAAAGTGTTTTTATACATATGATGATGCTATCTGATGATATAAGTTACATGCTAGGATCGATTGATATAATGAAGCAATGTTAGCAATTAAATGACGATTCAATGAATTATGCTCTTAGTTATAATCTTGTTAACCTAGGGTTGTGAATATCTAAATTGTTAGAATCTTGATCACATGCTTAAACACTAGGAATTAATGATGAATGAATGGAGATGGGATAATAATCAGAAACAATTGATGAACCTATTTGGATACAGTTGAAGTGGAATTGTAATATAACTAAACCCTTGGGCCTCACACCCTCAACCGGACCAACATCATGTTTAAACTAGACAACCAGCTTAAGTGTTTTTGCAATTCTAGAATGGTTATAGGTTAGGTATGGGCCACATGTTTTGAGTCCGGTTACAATGTTTGATAAATTCTCTGGGCTGGATAGTTGGGGCCAAGGAATTAGGATAGTTGTATGTTTTGGGGACTGGGTCTTGTGTGCTAGCTGGGCTGCTCAAACAATTGGAGAAAATTAACAAGTTATTTTGGGCTTTGCTTTGGGGCCTTTGGACTAAACAGATGACCGAGTGGACTGGACTGTGACTTAATTAAACTGGGCTTCGATCATACACACACACACGTTACTAACGCATTATGAATGAACCGATTATGTTGATTATATATTTTAACTTTAGCATGACATTCATACTTGATTGGGAATTGTCGAGTGGGCTCTATCAAATAGTTAAGTTGTGGGTTTTGTAAAACTTGGGCCGCACACACTTTAGGTGGACTGTGCGGTTAGCGGATTTGAAAGGAAAGTGGGTGACTAGCATGACGTTAGACGTATAAGGACTATATTAAACATAAAACATGATTAGTTGGTGTTGTAAAGGAATATTGCTTGTGTGTATATACTTGGAACGTGTTAAGTTGGATCGGTGATGAGATACGTGCATGGTTAGTTGATTTACATATAGGATAATTAGGGATAATCAGCGTGATAGGTGTAAACATGATTTTATTTGTTGGCATATGTGCAAAGATGTGTAAATACGTGTTCACGTCAAACTGATTTCTCTATGATAATCACTTTAGGGTCTGTGAATTGAATTGGGTCATATAATTAATCTTACCGAGCAAACCAAGGTGAGTTCACACTCCTGAGGCATGGGATTCCCGGTGGGTTGGGAATGGGATTGAATAACTACTCGTACTATCATTACTATTAAACTACTTTTCACTGTCCTCGGGTTGGGAAGGGCACGTACGTAAAACCTACGTACACTCATACTTACTACTGTCCACGGATTGAAGGGCACGTACGTAAAACCTACGTACACTCATACTTGCTACGGTCCTTGGATTAAGAAGGGCACATACGGATACGACTAGTCTAGTAACATACAACATGGGAAGCCCCCACTAATCATCGCAAACATGTTTGAGAAACCGCGATACGGATTAATATGATACACATGGGAAGCCCCCACTAATCATCGCAAACATGTTTGGGAAACCGCGATACAGATTAATACAGTACATGGTTTACAAAACGAACATATGATTTACGAAACGAATGCTATAACTAAACAACCAACTGTGAACTCGCTCAACTTTGTTGTTGACTCGTTGTTACATGCCTTGCAGGTCGTTAGGTATCTATGGAGCTTGCATCGGAGTGGGAAGAGTCGTTGTGGGACATGGACAGCTGTGTGCCATGCTAAACATTTGAAACGTTTAAACTTATGACTTGGTTTTAAACATTATGCTTCCGCTTGCAACTTAAACTATGTTTTGTTTAGACACCAATTGTATTGTGTTGGATTTTTTATATACTACTTACATGCTTGTTCAATATGATTAGTGGTTTGATCCTGGTCAGTCACGCCTCCAAGCGGTGATACTCCGCGTGTGGATTTTTGGGGTGTGACATACTTGATCAGTGACATCAAATATTCTAATTCTAACACTTATAATTTTCCTTTTGTATCAGGGGTCCAAAGTAAACTAAAAGCCCAAGGTATACAACTATTTTAAAGAGCTTCCAATTGTGTATGAAATGTTTTAAAGAGCTAAAATACCTTTAATTGATAAATGGGTGTGCCCATTGTTGTTGAAAAGTGTCAACAAGTCAAACGGCCCAACAAGTGGAAATGCATTGGTATGTGAAAGGACATATTCGTCAATTCAGCTTGTCGGTCTTTGACTATGCAGGGGTTGCGACCATTGTTGAAGTTTAAACAAGAAATTGATTCACTGCAATAAATGAGAGTTTTAATAAGGATGAAGTGTGAGGTACTTTAGAAGAAAACAAAAAATCCAATTCCAACGGATGTGATGATAAGCGAATATATAAAAAAAAAAGAAGCTAAACCTAAACTTAAATCCACATTAAACAATAGTTAGGCCTCAATATTTGTCCTTGGGCGAACCGAACTGCTAACATGCAACCAAATAGTAACTTAATGTATTCATACATGGTTAAACCAGTGGCGGAACTAGAAAAAATATTCAGGGGTATCCCAAATTTTTTTACCTAGACCCATCCCTGAGAATTCGAGGACCCCCAAAAGGGCCCTGTGCAGCTAGTAAAAATAGGCCCTTAAATTTTCTTTTACTTAGACTCATCCTTGATTATTCGAGAGCCCTTAGGGGCCATGTGCGACTAGCGTGTGTATATATAATTACTAAGTTACAGACGCGTGTTGTGAAACTATTTCTAAAATGCAGAATTGTTAATCAATCTTTCTTAATCCATACTTTATTAGTCACTCTCTAATAAAAATTTGAAAAGAACTATTTACATTTTTCTTATATTATTTTCACCGTTTAAAAAAAAACAAAGTGCATGTGATTTTGTGAAAATTGTGATTTGTGAGTGTATGTCATTTTCAAGTAACTTATGTATAGATAAAATGGTAAATAAATACAGTGAAAAAAAGACAGAAAAGTAAGGGTTACAATAAGTTAATTAAATTAAATAAGTATTTAACTAAATGATTAAAATAAAAAGTATTGGTTGTGTAGTGGCAAAAACCATCTCAAAATAATGCAAATGTCTCAAGTCAAGTCTTTCCTCCATCACTAAGTATTTAGAGTGTGGGATTGGGTATGGACAAGAGCACCATCAAGTGTGGAAGAAAAACAGGAAATGGAAGATTTAATGGGGCGTCTTCAAGGTCAAATATTAGCACAAGGGCGTGATGTGTGGTATTGGAACAACAGTGAGAATCATGAGTTCAGCGTTAAGAACGTGAAAGCTTCATTAGGGCAGCAACTAGACTTGAATTCGTCAGTTTACGAGTTCGGATGGAACAGTTGGGTGTCAAGTAAATGCATAATGTTCGTTTGGCGTGCGATTGATGAGAAAATTGCGTCTGCAAAGGCTCTAAGAAGCATAGGTCTAAACTTACCAGATATCGTCTGTAAAACATGTGGTGTCGATGAAGAATCTGCAGTGCATATTCTCTTAAGATGTAACTTCGCAAAAAGAACTTGAGAGCAGGTGACGAGTTGGCTGAAAATTCCGATGGTAAATGTAAACGGCAGTTTGAAAGATATACTGTTGGAGATAAATGAAATTCAGCGGAGTAAGGGTATGAGGAAAGCGATTTATGCAGCGATAATTCAAAAAATGTGGCAGTTGTGGAGAACAAGAAATGAAAAGGTTTTCAAAGGTAGACAAGGAAATGTACAAACAGTTCTAGAAGAAATCAAGGAGGCATCTTATCAAGGGGTGAAGATTAGATCAAAACACAGCTCATTAACAAGAAATGAATGGTGGGATTTCAATGTAATGTTGTAGTTTGAACTGTGCTTTTATTTTCTGTTTGTTTTTTGTCGTTGGTTATCCAGCTCCTGGCTGGGGTCTTGTGGGTATGTAGACTGTTAATTATAAATGGAAGTTTCTTTTTGCTATTAAAAAAAAATTTAACTAAATGATTAAATATTACTTCTGACATTTGGAACACCTGTTTACTTTTCTTTTGTTCCCCCCAATGCTTCTATAATATTATATTATCTTAAAATAACTTCATCTTCTTCCTTGGGGTCCCTCTATAAGTTCTGTGTACCGGAAATTTTCGTTTTCCGGGTAAAATTTCATTTCATCTAATATTCACCTACACTTAGAGGTATCCTAACAATGCTTAGGGGTATCCCTGATAAATAAAACGAAGATTTAGAAAAAAAATTACACTCCGCCAAAAAAGTTGAGGGGTATCCTAGGCTACCCTAACTACCACACATGTCCGCCCCTGGGTTAAACAATGTTTGTCAATCCATTACTCATATTATTGATTAATTTTATTTTAGTTTCACTACATTTTTCAATTTGTTACTAATATATTTTCTTCCATATAACTTGTTTACAATAGGTTTACTGATTTAGTGTTATTGGATGGTATGGTATGATATGATATGATTAAAGTCGAACATATTTTGTTAGCTGATGATTGTTTTTTCAATTGGGTCAACAACGAATGCGAGGTTATTGGTTACGGATCTCCAAAAAGGAGAAGTATTAGATTAATAAACTTTCTATTGATATTTCGAACTGCAGAAGTATTAGATTAATAGGCTTTCTATTGATATTTCAAACTACGAAAACGTAATTTCATCATTTGTTTATCTTTTCGTTTTATTTATATATCAATAGTACGTTGGTTCTTCATTTACTATATGAACCTCAGAGTTCAATAATAATTTCTTTTCGAGAATTTTGTTATGATCATCCATCAAAGCAACGTTTTCAGACCCGGACCGAACCGGCCGGCCGGACCGGTCGGGCCGGGAGTCGGAGGCTTCGCCGGGCCGGTTCGCTTGTTCAGGCCGTTTGTGCATCAGACCGGTGGTCCGGCCGGTGACCGGCGGTTCGCCCGAAGATCCGGTGAGAGGTCGGGCCGGTGTGGGTTTTTTCTTTTTCTTTTTAAATGTGCAATGCCCTAACGAAGAAGAAAAAAGAGGAGTCCGTTTAGGGAGTCAAACATACTCTTTTTTTTTCAAGATCGATGGGTTTTTTTTTTCCTGCCGGCAAACTAGTTTGTAGAGGCAGAAATGAGAAATTGAAGAAGATGGACTGACAAAAGGTGGACTGAGGAAATAATAAAGTAGAAATTGTGAATGGTAAAGGTCAAAAGGTGGACCGACAACTCTACACACATCAACAGTTGTCAGTTGTCACAGGAAATTTCAAACTATTTTAATATTTTCTTGTTCATCCGTAAATCCTAATTTATTTACTTATAACAATTTATACTTTTTTATTAGCATATTTACAACCTTATAATTATCTTATATTTAATAAATATATATTAAGATATATCATATATATGTATCCGTTCTTAAACTTTTTGATTAGTATATTTCTAACATTATAATTATATTATACTTAATAAATATATACTAATATATTATATATATGTATATTCGGTTTTTAATTCCGGTTCGACCGGTCCGACTAGTGAACCGGTAAGAAGACCGGTTCAACGTCCGGTCCGGTTCTGAAAACATTGCATCAAAGTTCAATAATAATTTATTTCAAAAGGATTTTATTATATCATTATAAACGTATAATTTTATCAATACCTCGAAAAAGCTCAAGTATATTAGAGCATTCTCATCCAAACCATCAAAATATGTGAGGGGTAGTTTTTAGATTATAAAGGGTATAAAAAATGGTTGTGAGTGGAGGAGAGAGAAAATGTTACTGTTTATCTGTATATTTGGGGGGACACTGTTCACCCAGTATAATTTTTTTAATATATATTGAAAGTGGTTGTGAGTGAAGGAGAGAGAAAAATGTAATGATAATATTATTTAATTGAAAATGAGAGAGAAAAAGTATTTGTTTTTAGTGAAAATATATTGATATAGGAGTTGTTTTTTAGTGGAATGTATGTATAATTTGATGGATTGGATGAGAATTTATATAATATAAACATAGAAACAAACTCGTTGCAATTTCGAGCTCATTTTCAGGTACTAAATTCCAAAGTATCTACAAAAATCATCGCTTGATCGATCATCACTACCACACTTGTTTACAGGTAATCTAAAATTATTATCACATATTTATTCTACATTTTGATTTCAATTGCATGTGTTTCAGTAACGCTCAGTTTCTAGGGTTTTCTTCGTTTATAGGTGTTTTTCGTACTTTTACAGTATATTTTTGTTTAGATTTCTAGGTTTTTACACTAGTAGAAGAAATTATAGCAGTATATTTATCATTTTTAGGTTTTGATTTGGGGATTTATGATGATTGACCTGATATTCGCTCTTTCATAACCCTAGATTTATGATATTTTGAATATGAGTGTTGTGTTTGTTGATTATTGCAATTGGGTTGATGGAGAAGATAGCAATGTGTGTTGAAATCAAATGGTAGAACAATTACTGGAATATTTGACTACTTGGTTTGTTTCAAGTGTACTGTTTTAATTTTGTGTGACTTTGCTTCAAATTGTTAATGGCGAATAGCGACAAGCTACCTTCATGCTACATAGCGAATAGCGATAAACAGCGGACGATGCACTAGAAAAAAAATTGTTTTTTATATGTATATTATATCAAAATACCCTGGTATATATGCTATTTTACATGTATATTTAACAAAAACCTAAAATCCAGCTATTTTATAGGTATCTTTAATCGCTATTTATATTAAAAAAATAACTAAAATCCTGCTATTTATGGCTACATACCCTCTAGCGACCTTCGACCTTCGACCTATACGCTACGCTATTCGCTATAGCGACCGCTATTGGCAAGTCATAGCCTTTTTTGGGCATATATTAGTTTAAAGCAAATTAAACGAACCGAATGAATATGAACGAGAGCTTGTTCATGTTTGTCCGTTTGATTATAATTGAACTATGGAATGAACGTGGACGCTTAACGAATGGTTTTCTTTGTTCATATTGATTCGTTAAGAAAATAGGTTGGTTTGTATTTGTTTATTTAATAGATAAACGAACATACATGAAAAAGTATAAATTACTTAAAATAAAATCCTACGTAAAAATGTTAAAATATGCATAAATGTTCTTATTATCTTATGTTTGTTCACGTTTAGTTGTAAATATATTATAAAAAATATTTGATATATATATATACACACACACACATATAATAAATGTGCATAAAGGAGTGTACTAAACGTTCACAAACATGAATGAACTAACAATAAGCTTGTTTGTGCTCATTATTTAACTAATAGAAACTAAAACTTATTCAACGAACGGTACATCTGGTTCATTTGCCGGTCATAGCCGTTTTTTGGGCATATATTAGTATTAAAGTTGCTGCTTTTTTTTAAATCTCTAGTTACTATGTTTTTACGGTTTTCAAAATTATAATCTGTGCATTTTGTGTGTATTTTTCAGATGGGAGAACACCTAGTTTTACACGCGGATCAGCTGGTGACAAATAAATCATTGAATTCATCAGAATCAGTGGATGCTTCATGCAGTCATGCTACTGATGTATCGATTGCTGTTAATGACACGAATGACGATGTAAAATATGATTCAGATGGTGAAAAGGAGCCACTTATACAGTCGATTGAGTGTCGCATCTGTCAAGAGGAAGATACTATAAAAAACCTGGAGGTTCCTTGCGCTTGTAGTGGCAGCCTCAAGGTGGTTTACACTATACGTTTTGTTATAATGACTGTGCTTCCTTCTAAGACCCTTTTTAATTTGTCAAGTATTCAATTTGGCAGTCTATAACATTTTAACAATGAAGTACATTGATTGCAGTTTGCTCATAGAAAATGTGTTCAAAGATGGTGCGATGAAAAAGGAGACACAATTTGTGAAATTTGTCACAAGGTATCTATCTCACTGTCTACTTTGAATTTTTTATTCAAAATTTCAGTAAAAATCTGCATAATGTATTTCTTTCAAATAATTGAACTTTGGGTCTTATCTAAATTTCAATCCCAGCTTTTAAAAGTTTAAGAAGCCGGGGATCTTCTTTTCACTTGTAAACTCCACTTAAGTATTACAACAAATTTCTAAGGTCAAAATAGTCTTGATTAATTTTAACTGACGTTTCATATTTAGTTTACCAAACACATGTGGCAAATATCCATTCAAATCGTACGTAACATTAAGAGGTATATTCGGAAAAAAACATTTGTTAGTTAGTGCTTTTTAATAAATTTATTTATGTACTTGGTACACCATATATATATATATATATATATATATATATATATAGAAAGTGTATTGTACAAAATGGCTTAACATACGCTATGTACGTGATGTGAAATCGCATGTTATAAAATAGCATGGATGAAATCGCATGTGATAATTTTTGATGAAATCGCATGTTGGTTTTGTGTAACAATTTCGCATGTGATAATTTTGATGAAATTGCATGTTGGTTTTTTGTAACAATTTCGCATGTGGTAATTTTGATGAAATCGCATGTTAAAAAACAACCTAAAA
>JARYGA010016809.1:0-23725 GCA_030545235.1 Helianthus tuberosus
TGGTAATCTACCCCATACATACAAGTAATCAACAAACAAGTTTACTACATACACTTAAACACCTTTGATCTTCATGTTCTTAAGCTTTATGTTCATGTTCATCTTCTTGTTTTGTTGAGATTCTTTAGATTACCAAGTTACATCTTACTTTAACCACTAAAATTAAGAGTAAAAACAAGATCAAAGAAGCTTACTACTAGCTCTAAGGCTAGGGAAGAATCAGGATGGAAGATGATGAGAAATGAAGTGGATAATAGCTCCTAGAGAAGGTCCTTCCAATTCCCTTGCTTCCAACCTTCTTAGTTAAGCTTGAATCACCTTAGAATATGCTTAGAATGTATGAAGATGAATTGAAAATGAAGGATGTGTGAGAGGGGTGTTGGGCTATAGGTAATGAAGAAGAGGAGAAGGTTTTGAGTGAGTTAGAATGTTGAAGATGATAGTGAGTTAGGGACTTGTGGTTTCTTATAATCTTTCTCCAACATTTTATTACACAAGGTATAATATGTTCAATATCTTTCTATCATTATCTAATATAATATTGAAAGAAAATCAAGGGTGGGACCCTTGTTGTAACCGTCCCAATGGGGGGGGGGGGTCCTAGTTCCATTTCAATTCTAAGTTACAAAATCTAGTTAGTGTTTAAGTGTTAAATTTAGGGGTTTAAGTGTGTTTAGGTGTTTTAGAATGTAATATGGTGTTTGGTGATCATAACTAGCTTTGTAACATTAAAACAATGCTTCTAGTTAAATTTTGGTGTTTCGGGTAGTGTCTGGTTGTTCGTTTGGTTACCGGCTCGTTAAGGTGCTAAATTACGCAGTTTAGTGTGCTATAAGATGTCTTTTATGACAGTTTTCATTCCCGACACTTATCAAGGTATTCTGGACACTTAAACCATATTTCTTCATTATGTTTTGAGGTTTAAAAGCTGAATTTTGCTGTTTTCTGCAGAATTCTGCAGTTTAAGTGTGTTTCGGGCACTTTCTGGCACTTAAATCATCACTCAGAAGGCAGTTTTATAAGCCCCACTTTCCTACATAGGATTCTAGTGTAACTCTTGGTTCCGGGGCTGTTAGGATCTGAGTTTGCTAGATTGTGTTTGTTTAATAAGAATGAAGATGAAACATAGATGAATTGCAGCGGAATAAATGAAATAAACTTTTAACACACAATCAATGGAAGATAAGTTTCAGCAAACATGTTTAACATTTAATCGAATGATTGTATTTGATTACAATAAACAAACTAAATGCATGCATGCACAGATCTCCCCCTCAGCCTGAGCTCACTTGATTGTTCGTACAGAATGACTTGGTGAAGAAGAGCTAATAGAACAGTACAGGGTACTGTTCTATTTATAGTACAGAACAACCACTGAGCATCTTTGGCTGACGTCACCTGAAAGTGACATCTAACCTCCTAACAACCTACAACCACTGACTATTACAACCACTGATACAAACTACTGATTACATAAATAATACAAAGCATAAACTAAACTACTGATTCTTCATTCCACTGTTATAGCTTTAGCAGTGCTTTGGGTCTTCAGCAGTACTTGAGATATATCAATAGATTGAGCTTCAGTACTTTATCTTCATCAGACTTTTAGATCAGCAGCAGTTGTAAGGGCAGTGCTTTGGGTCATCAGATGTTAGGACCACTGTCATGGGGAAAGATCTTAACAAACAACTGCTTATGATGGATCCACTGTTCTGAACCAGTTTTGGCTTTATCAGCTGTTCCTTTGTAGGGTTCAACCCCAACAATCTATTGATGCATTTTTAGTGTCTGTAACTTGTCTTTGTTAACGATGTTATTTACGGTCTTTTATAATTATCGAGACTGTAATTCACCGTCGACCAAGTCGGATATCCTTCTATCCTACTTGTGTCCGACTAGTTTGTCTCGTTTGATATGTATGTTAAAAGAACAATGCATGTTGCATATGTGTTTATTTGTGAGTATGTTTGTGTGTTTGTTTGTTGTTGCTGCAAACTGTCTGTTTGCAGCAAACACATCAACATTTTGCAGCCCTCGACAAAACTCCCAAGTTTCGTCGAGCACTACATGACAAAACTCTAAATTGGTCAAAACTGAAGGTTTCGTCATAAACAGTGACGAAACTCTTAGAGTTTCGTCAACTGTAGAGTTTCGTCAGGCCCAAGTGAAGTTTCGTCAAACCCAATCCATGTTTCGTCACTGTTGGGTCTGGGCTGCTATATAAACCACACATGGTTTCACTTTGAAACTATGAGAGCATATCCTGAGAGTCTTACTTCAAACTTTGTGTGTATCTGTTTGAACCATGTTCTCATCTAATCAATTGACTGTGATTCATTGGTTACGTTGTGTTTGTTACTATCTATGTTTGGTTTGGCATAGTCACGAGGATTCCGCACTCGTGACCGTGTTTGTGATAAACAAGAGATTTGGTTTCGTTATCGATCCTTAGAAATCGGGACCTACAAGTGGTATCAGAGCATTGGCTCTTATCCTTGTTTAAAATCAAACATAGTTCGGATTTTATCAAGTGTTGAAACTGGTTATTGTTGTTTTTCCGAAAATTGTTCTTGAAAAGTTCGTACATTTCTGGAAAAATCTTCTTAAAATCTGTTGATCTTGTTGGTTTGCTAAAAAGTTTTATCAAAAACCTTGTTAGTTGGATTGTTCACAAGATAAAACTGGGTTTTTAGTGAAAGTTTTAATCAAACTTGTTGTTTCGGAAAATTTGTCCGGTGAAATCTTGCCGGAAAGTTCATAAAATCTGAGTTTGTTCTTCATATCATCAAGATATCTTCAAAGTGTTCTTGAATATTTCTTGACTTTAAAATTAAAAAAAGAAATTGAAATTGGATTAAAATATTAACACCATACTGGTTGGTAAAATAGGTATGTTGTGAGTTGAAAACAAGTGTTCCGTGTCAGTAAAAAGATAAGATTTCAAAGAAAATCTCACCAACTTTCACCAACTATCTGTGACCATTCTCGACGAAAGTCACAATCGACGAAACCCCCTTGAGTTTCGTCACAAGGAATTCTGACGAAACCCCCTGAGTTTCGCCATAAGGAACTTCGACGAAACCCTTAGAGTTTCGTCAAAGGTACTTCGACAAAACGTATCGAGTTTCGTGTAGAGAGTTTCATCGAGATCTTTATAAATTTCAACAGAGGACTTGCAAAAGTGATTTAACATTGTGTTTTCAAGTGTGTAATCAGTATTATCATTCATATATAAAATATGAGTAGTACAAGTCCATGGGATTGGAGTACGGACCCACGACCAGGTCAAGATCAAACCTCGGCAGTCGCGTGGTTAAGGAATGTCATTCCTCCACAATCTATAAGTGCAAGTCAATGGGCTTTGCTGTCGAATAAAAATCAAAGCATTCAAAATCTTTTGCTTAGTGAGAGTGAAACGGGTAGCAATAATCGCCCGCCAAAGTTGAATCACATGAACGACTATCCATCATGAAAGGGTCGCTTCCACACATACGTTCTAGGGCAAAACACTGAACTATGGACGTGTTTCACTACTCCATACAACACTGCCCTTGAAGAAGCAGGATCAAGTGCAGCGGGTTTTGCTCATATGTTAGAAGATGACAAGAAGGCATATGATCTGGAGAAGAAGGCGTTTGCTATTCTTACACAAGCACTACACAAAGAAATCTATCATTAATTCGCTTACTGTACTAGCACGAAAGCTTTATGGGTTGCATTGGTGGCAAGAGGAGAAGGAAATGCGGCTACTAGAAAGACACGCCATGATTTGTTGAAGAAAGAGTTTGAATCATTTCAATTCTTGGAGAATGAAACCCTAAATCATATGACTACTCGTTTTTATCATTTGATTAGTGAAATGTATTCTTATACCGTTCTTGCAACTCAATAGGAAATGGTTGCACAGTTTGCTGATGCTCTACCTCCGAAGTGGAGTCCTTTCATTGAACTTTTAAAGCATACGGGCGTCTTGGATGCTGTTAGTATCTACGAGTTCGTTCAAAAGTTAGAGCATAAGAACGAAGAGGAAATTCAGAAAGCTAAAAGGATTGCAATTCCTCAAAACACAGAAATGTATCTGAGTGGTTTCAATTCTACAGCTAGTTCTAGTTCCGTTCAGCAACCGAAGCTTCAAACGGCGTTTATGTCAAATACAAGCTCTTTTCCGTTTCCACAATCAGCTCTACCTCAGGTTTTCAATCCGAGTGCTTATCATCCGCCAACGCATATGATTGCTCAAGCTCATGCTTTTGCTAAACCTCAATTAGATCCAAGTGCATGGCTACCAAAACCCCAACCTCCACCTCAAGTTTCCACTGCTCAACCTCAGTTCGATCCAAGTGCTTATCTTCCACAATCTCAACAACAACAAGCCCAACCACAACAACAACAGCAACATCAAGCATGTTACACTAATAACCCTCCACCCCAAAACCCCAACACAGTCAGAGTTGATACTTCAAACCTCTCGAAAGTTAGCATTGAAGTAGTAAAGGAGCATATGGAACTCATTAACATAATGGTCAGTGCATACTACGGATTGGTCGCAGGTCAAATTGGAAACATCAATATGACCAATGAAGATTATCAACAAATTGACCGTGATGAAATGGAGTTAATGGATATCAAGTGGGCGTTTGCAAGTGCTGTTAGAAGGGCAAAGGATTTCATGAGTCGAACTGGAAGAACATCCTTAGAAAGCAAGAAGGATACGAAGTACGGATTTGAAAAGGATGCGGTTACATGTTTCAATTGCGGCGAAAAGGGTCACTTCAAATGTGAGTGTACTCGACCGAGCAGACAAGGAAATCAAAATCCTTTTCGTAATCAGACGAGTACTTCCAATGCCAATCAAGACAATCGTGAAAGAAGGATGGTAGCGGTGAACAACAACCAGAACCAGAACCAGTCTGGACCTTCAAACACCACCAGAGCATTAGTTGTCCAAGCTGATGAAGGGTGTAATTGGTCTGTACAATTTGGGGATAGTGATCAAGAAGGAGGAGGAACAGCGTGTTATGCAAAGATCATCAATCACATCAAGCACGTTCACAGGGAAGAATTTTCTGAAAGTGACGATAGTTCGGGTTATACCGGGAGTTCTGATGAAGAAAGTTCTAATTCGGGTGGTTATAATTCGGAATCTGATGTGAAAGAAGAAGGAAATTCTGATGTTGATGATTTATTGAATGAAGCAGAGGAGTTGAAGAGTCGGAAATCTATTCGCATCAAGAAGGCTGGAGTCGCATCAAAAGAAATGGAGAAGTTCTTCTCTGAAGACGGATCTTTTTCTTATCAGACTGCCTTTATGGCAAATGTCTTAGCCTCTACCAGTCAGGTAAAATCTGAAACTCCTGCTCCTAGTGTTTGTAATGTTTGTGTAGATTTAAAGCTGGAATCTTAAAAGGTTCATAGTCATAATCAAAGTTTGGTTATTGAGCTGTCTAAGTGCAAAGAGGCAAATATGGCTTTAGCTAGAAACGAAAAGGATTTTAAATCTATAATTGAAACCTTAAAGAAAAGTGTTTCCGAATTGACCAAAACTATTTTCAATAAAAAAATTGGTATTAACAATTACATTAATATCATCGAGGAAACCAAAAAGGAGCTAGCCATTGCCAAATGCGAGCATGATGCAATTAAGCTCAAATTGGAGAGTTACTCTAACTCCCGATATGTGTTCAATCACATCATTGACGCTCAACAACTGAAGGGAAACAAGAAAGGTGTTGGGTATAAGAAGTGTCCGCCCCCTTTGAGACACAACTATACTCATATGCCCGATGAAGAAGAAATGCCACGTTTTGAACCCAGTGTGCCTCTTGATTATGATGAAGTTACTACTGGCCTAGGGTTCAAATCGGACAGTTCCTCGAGTACCTCATCTGATGAAACTGAAACTTCAACATCGACGCATCAAAGTGCTCCAATTATTGAGGACTATGAGTCGTCTGATGATGAATCAGATGTAGGTGATCAGGATAAATCACTTGATAAAGTGAAAGGAGTAGAAATTCCAATTGAGAATTACATTCTTTGTGATCCTCCTACTCCTGCTGTTCAACCAGTTGTCAAACTAGTGATAGATCCTGTCAAAGATGTCAAGGATGACAAGGAATGTGTGTCTGCTGTTAAGAGCAATAACGTGTTGTATACTTTGGTCGAGGATGTTAAAATTTATTCAGACAACAATTTTCCAATAAAAAATGTCAATCCATCTTCGATTGATAAAGTTTTTGAAGATAACACAAGCAAATTTTTGGGAAAGACGATCCCAGGAGTTGTATTAACTCAATGTGACCCAATTCCAAAAGCTGAAATCAGAAAACAATTTGGAAATCAGAAACCACCAACAAAGCAACAACCTATTGCTTCTAAAGGTAAACAACCAGAAAGGCGAGCTCAAAAGCCTAACGTTTCTCAATCAAAATTTGAAACAAAAGGAGCTCGTTACCAGAAGAAAAACAGTAATGTCAAATTTATAGCATCGAAGGGTACGGATAAAATTGAGACTTTTGAAAACAAATCAAACACCGATTTTTTCCAACAAGTCAAGATTTTAAAATGTAACAGTCAAAACAATTACACTCAACATACAAACGGGTGTGATGAAAAAGCAAGTACCTCAGGTTCTACGGGTTCGACATCTGTTCGTCGATTAGTTTCTCCTAAGTTTGTTGAAAGGGGAACGTGTTTTAAATGTGGGGAGTTTGGACACATCATTAAAAATTGTACAAACACTCCCAAGGATAAATTTGTTGAGAAAGCACCACCTGAAAAGGTTCACCCTCAACGTTGTCCCGTTTCACCAAAACATGATAAAAGAACTATCAAGGAACATGAAATGAAACAACGACGTCAAAATGTCAAAGCAGTTGAAAAGGCTTTAAAATCTGAAGTCAAAACGGTCAAAAGGGAACCAAGTTCTTTACAATATTTAAAACCAAAAGTTTCAAAATCTTTTCATAAGAATCAATCTGGTAAACAAAATCAAACTTGGAGACCTAAGATGGGTGAAAGTTCTGGGGGAGGTGTTGTGTTACAAAATCATCAGGAAATCGAGATCACTTTTCGTGATGCTCAGGGATGACCCAAGACCACTAAGGCTTGGGTCCCCATCCTCAACTGATCGTTGGATGATATATGCAGGATGTTCCAGGAGGAACTGTTAGCAGTCATTGGATTGTTGACAGTGGAGCATCTAGGCACATGACATGCGACTTACGGCTTCTATATGATGTGAGAAATATTAGAGGAGGCTATGTCGCATTTGCTGGAGACAAAAGGCAGATACATCACTGGAGAGGGATGATCTCCAATGGTGTTGTATGTTTCGATAGATCAATTATGTTCGTCAAAGTGATCATAATCTTCTGAGTGTTTCGCAAATCTGTGATAAGAAGTTCAACCGTGCATTTTGATGATGGCCGTTGTTATGTGCTGAAACTTAGTTTCAAAATTCCAAAAGAATGGATTCTCTTATCGGCTCCAAGAGTTAATGATCTTTATATTCTTGATATGAGCAAGCGATTACGACATCTGCGCAAACTCACATGTTTTTGTCTCAAAAGCCACAGAGAAGGAGTCTATATCTTGGCACAGAAGAATGGGGCACATTCACTTAAGAAAAATGAACCATTTGGTGAAAAATAATCTTGTGAATGGTGTGCCCGTGAGAAGTTTTCATCTACAAGATATATGTGTTTCGTGCCAGAAAGGGAAGCAAACGAAGAAGTCTCACCCATTGAAGAAAATCAACACTGTTAGCATGCCTCTCGAACGTCTTCATATGGACCTCTTTGGACCTATGAAACACAAGACAACATTCGGGGATGCTTATTGTCTAGTGGTTACTGATGATTATTCTAGATTTTCTTGGGTAGCTTTTATGGCACACAAGAGTGAAACTCCTGGAATCCTCAAGGATCTTCCTACTATGCTGGAAAATTTATACACGTTGAAAGTGAAGAGGATCCGAAGCGACAATGGAACTGAGTTCAAAAAACCGTGTGATGGATGACTTCTGTACTTCTAAGGGCATTCATCATGAATACAGTTCTCGCTATACTCCACAGCAAAACGGTGTCGCTGAGAGGAAGAATCGGATGATAATTGAAGCTGCAAGAACTATGTTGGTAGAGTCGGAGCTTCCTGTTCAGTCTGGGGGAGGCTGTGTCGACTGCTTGCTACACGTTAAACAAAGTTCTCACAGTTAAGAGGCATGGCAAAACTTGTTTCGAACTTCTACAGAAAAGGAAACCGGAACCTTTCTTACCTAGAACCTTTTGGCGGTCCATGCACTATGATTGAGTCGGATGGAAAGTTTGCGCAAAGCTAGGGTTTCTTCCTTGGATACGCTACTCCGAATTTTTACGTATGGAATCTGGCAACCAAAAAGATTGAGTTATGGAGTGAGGTAAGGGTTCAAAGGTATACAAATCCTGTTAGAGTCCCGAGTGATCCTTGGATGTTCGATTACGATGGACTATTTGACTCCTTTAATCTGCCAACCTTGACGAAGCACCTGCAGCTGCTCGAATGCTATTTGATAGTGAAAAACGCTTGCTGGCTCGCCATTGGTTAGACCTGTTATTGTTAACCCCCAAGGTTCTAATTCAGTTAACCATACGGTTCAAAATGAGGTATTTGAAGATGCTACTGACTATAATGAGTCATCGGAAGATGATGAATATCATGATGCGACTAAAGGCACTTCAGCTCCGGTTGCTCCTGTTCAGGGTGCTTCTATAGAAACTCCTCATGTGCAGAATGTAGATACTGCTGAAGGGAATGCATCCACTTCTATGCCTATTCCCGGTGTGGAGTTGGTTGTTGATCTTAATATTAACAATTTGGGTATTAATGTTCGTGTTCCTGAAAATCCTGAAATGATAATTCACGATACCCATCCGCAGCAGAATATCATAGGAGATGTCCAACGCGGGGTGCAGACGCCTAATCAGCTGAGAAACAACCAGAATGATGATTTATATTCAGCCATTAGAGAATCTGGTCTTCAAAATGATTGGTCCTTCGCGTGTTACGTTTCACAAGAAGAACCAAAATCTTGGAAGGAAGCCTTAAAAGATAATTCTTGGGTTGAAGCTATGCAGGATGAACTGCAACAATTTCAAAAGCTAGGTGTTTGGAAGCTTGTTGAAAGGCCAAAAAACTACAAGAAAATTGGCACACGCTGGGTTTACAAATGCAAGAAGGACGATCGTGGAGTAGTCATTCGAAACAAGGCAAGATTGGTTGTTCAGGGATTTCGTCAAATCGAAGGCATTGACTACAATGAAGTTTATGCACCTGTTGCACGTCTGGAAGCTATTTAGATCTTTCTAGCTTATGCTTCATTCAAAGGATTCAAAGTCTACCAGATGGACGTCAAAAGTGCTTTCCTTCACGGTGTGGTTTAAGAAGAGGTGCACGTCGAACAACCTCCGGGTTTTGAAGATCCTATTCACCCCGATCGGGTTTGGTTGCTCAACAAAGCTCTTTATGGTTTACATCAAGCACCTAGGGCTTGGTATGCAACCTTATCCAACTATCTTCTGGAGAATGGATTTCTATGAGGTCTTATTGATTGCACTCTCTTTATCAAGGAACAAGATGGAGATCTTCTGCTGGTGCAAGTATACGTTGATGATATAATTTTTGGTTCAACTAATGATTCTTTGTGCAGGCAATTCGAGCGTGTGATGCAAGAAAAATTCAAGATGAGCGCAATAGGGGAAATGAATTTCTTCTTGGGCCTTCAAGTTCAACAAACCGAGTCTGGGATATTCATCCATCAGACTAAATATGTTGGTGACATCTTGAGCCGATTCCAGATGTCTGATGCAACGCCCATTGGTACCCCACTCCGGATTTAAAGGGTGAAAGCGTTAACTCTTCATACTATCGTGCTATGATTGGATCTCTAATGTATCTCACAGCCTCGAGGCCTGACATCATGTATCCAACGTGCCTGCTCGCAAGATATCAAGCCAACCCGAAGGCCTTACATCTGTCTGCTGTTAAAAGGATTTTTCGCTATTTGAAGGGTTGCCCTGACACCGGTCTATGGTACCCTAGGGATGATAGCTTCGACTTGATTGCATACAGTGATTCTCATTTTGATGGTTGCAAAATTGATGGCAAATCAACAACAGCTGGATGTAAATTCTTAGGAAATTGCCGGGTCACATGGCAGTGCAAGAAGCAAACATGTGTTGCTACATCAACTTGTGAAGAAGAATACATTGCTGTCTCTAGTTGTTGCTCCCAAGTCTTGTGGATCCAACAACAAATGTGTGACTACGGTTTTGAATTCCTATCTACTCCTATTTTTGTTGATAACAATGCTGCCTTACAGATCACTAGAAATCCAGTGCAGCATTCCAAGACCAAACACATTGAAATTAAATATCACTTCATAGGTGATTGTTTTGACAAAAGATTAATCGATGTTGTTAAAGTTCACACCGATCA
Organism: Helianthus tuberosus; assembly: GCA_030545235.1. Taxonomy (NCBI): domain Eukaryota; kingdom Viridiplantae; phylum Streptophyta; class Magnoliopsida; order Asterales; family Asteraceae; genus Helianthus; species Helianthus tuberosus. The sequence goes on from JARYGA010016809.1 coordinate 10,477, forward strand.
CCAACGTGCCGACCTGTTCACAAAAGCTTTTGATAAATCACGTTTTGATTATCTACTTTTGGTCAATGGCATTAAGGTGATACCCGAGTAAACTTCTTTGGCTAATCGTTTTTGTAAATATTTTCTTTAAACACTCTAAAAATTCAAAAAGATTTTCGTTTTCATAACCTTTTAGCTCCTAAATATTTTCTAGGGTACTGCTCTATTTATAGTACAGAACAACCACTGAGCATCTTTGGCTGACGTCACCATGAAAGTGACATCTAACCTCCTAACAACCTACAACCACTGACTATTACAACCACTGATTACATAAATAATACAAAGCATAAGCTAAACTACTGATTCTTCATTCCACTGTTATAGCTTCAGCAGTGCTTTGGGTCTTCAGCAGTACTTGAGACATATCAGTAGATTGAGCTTCAGTACTTTATCTTCATCAGTCTTTTAGATCAGCGGCAGTTGTAAGGGCAGTGCTTTGGGTCATCAGATGTTAGGACCACTGTCATGGGGAAAGATCTGAACAAACAACTGCTTATGATGGATCCACTGTTCTAAACCCGTTTTGGCTTTATCAACTGTTCCTTTGTAGGGTTCAATCCCAATAATCTGTTGATGCATTTTTAGTGTCTGTAACTTGTCTTTGTTAACGATGTTATTTACGGTCTTTTATAATTATCGAGTCTGTAATTCTCCGTCGACCAAGTCGGATATCCTCCTATCCTACTTGTGTCCGACTAGTTTGTCTCGTTTGATATGTATGTTAAAAGAACAATGCATGTTGCATATATGTTTATTTGTAAGTATGTTTGTGTGTTTGTTTGTTGTTGCTGCAAACTGTCTGTTTGCAGCAAACACATCAACATTTGCAGCCCTCGACGAAACTCCCAAGTTTCGTCGAGCACTACATGACGAAACTCTAAATTGGTCAAAACTGAAGGTTTCGTCGTGAACAGTGACAAAACTCTTAGAGTTTCGTCAACTGTAGAGTTTCGTCAGGCCCAAGTGAAGTTTCGTCAATTGACTGTGATTCATTGGTTACCTTGTGTTTGTTACTATCTATGTTTGGTTTGGCATAGTCACGGGGATTCCGCACCCATGACCGTGTTTGTGATAAACAAGAGATTTGGTTTTGTTATCGATCCTTAGAAATCGGGACCTACACAATCTCCCCATGGAATAGATGATGCCAAAACACTTCATTATTAAGGATCTTTATTGGCTCATCAGCATTTCCCTGATTTTCCCTTTGAATTGTAATTCAAAGTTCAGGGAATCTTCATCATCCTCATCCTCATCCCTACACAGTTGAAGCTCATGGAGATCTTGCAAATCTTCTACACTCAGGCCAAGTGCATTTTCCCTTGATATATGCTTAACTTCACCACTGGACTTGAGCAAAGTCAATATGTGGGTCTTTTGATCAGACTTCCACTATAGTATTTTTTAGTTCAGTGGGTTTCTTGGGATAGGCTTTATTTTTGATGAGTTTGGAGAAGGTGGCCTGGTTATGACTGCTTTGGCAGGGTCTTGAGATTTTGCTAAGTCTGGATTTTCTGCCATCATTGTCTGAAGAACCATCTTCATAATATATTCTTCTTGAGCCTTTTCTTCTTCTGCTTCCATCTGCTTTTGCCTTTTTCTTTGATTTAAGGCAATGGTGGAAGTATCAGATGATGTGAACATGGTTTTCAAGGAAAGATCCTGCTGTTGTGATTCACCAATTTTCTTGGTTTTGTAAGTTGGTTTCGTTGGAGCAGTGGGATCTGTTTTTTAGCTCTTCCAGCTTTTTATAGGTCTGATCAATGTACTTCCTTGACCATCTTGATATCTGTCTGGCTGTTCCATATTGTGCTGCAACCAACTCTTCTCTCTTCCTTTTATATTCCAAGGTAAGATTTGCAATTTTCTTATTGTATTTCCTCCAGTTTGGTGCTGATCTTTTCATACCTGGATCCTTTTTTATTCTTTCAGTTCTATTAAGTTCTGTCTTGAGAGCAACGAGTGGCCAATCTTGGAATTGTTCAACTTTGGCAGGATAAAACTTTTCACTCATGATCAGTGCCAGAAGATCTTTTCTCAGATCTTTTTCTAGGTCAGCCTCTGGTGGCAGATTAGACATTTCTTTGCTCAAATCTATAGCATAATCTTCCATTTGTTTAACTTTGGTGAGCAAGAACTGCATTCGACTTGAGTAGGCATTATCTTTTGCACTCATATTTGGCTCTTAATTCAGCTTGCCTGGCTTTGAGTTTTAAATATTCATCCATGTTGTTTGGATCTCTAAAACCAACAAGAGAAGGGAATTTTCTTTTTGAAGGGTCATCCACTATGTAGAACTATTTCATTTCATTCTTTACAACATGCAATTCTAATGGATAACTGGCTGCTATTGGTACAACATCAGCAGGATCATATCCTTCAAGTACTTTTGGATCTTTGATTGGTTTGGCTAAGGTGGGAGGAATGAATGGTTGAGGTTTGATTACATTGTAGGATGCAGATGAAATGGGAACAAGTGCTAGTATGTCATCATCATGCACCTGAAACTTTCTTTTTCTTGTATACACCTTTTTGGGAGAAGGTGTTTTTGTTTGAGGTTTAGGAATAGAAAGGATTATGGCTTGAGAAGGGGTGTTTGAAATGATAGGTGATTGACTAACTGCTGTTAAAACAACTGGTGTCTCAACCACTGTTGTCACTACAACTGTTGATGTATCAACTGTTGTCTTCTGCTTTTTGCAGGTGGTTTTTGTGAAGGTGGTGTTGTTTTTGGTGTGTTAGTGGTTTGAGTGATGCGTGGTGAAATGATGAGAGCAGTGGTTGAAATAACATTTGTTGTAACCACTGAAGTATCAACAACTGTTGATACAACAGGTGTCTCAACATCTGTTGGCATGGAGGTTTGATGTGAGGAACTTTTGTGGATTTGAGGAGTATGTTTAGTGGTTTTGGAAGGTTTGGTTTTGGGTTGGCTAACCTTTCTGGTAGTCTTTCTTCTTTTAGTGGTTGAAGTACCCTGCTCTTCCATTTCCATCAAAACTTTCTTCTCTTGTTCAAATCTTTTTGACCCTTTTATTTCCATTGTCTCTTTTTTGTTTGCTTTTTTGATCAGCAAATGCATTAAGAGTCACATCAAACTTTTTAGAACCATCTGGCCTTGGAATTTCTACCACAGGTTTAGACAATGGATCTAGTGGTAGATATAAACCTTCTTTTCCTTTATTTCCTTTCTCCCCCTTTTTGGCATCATCAGGGTTTTCTACAAAAACAACTGTAGGAGGAGAAGTGCCAGTGGTTTGGAGCAAATGAGCTTTGAAGGCCTTTATATAAGCTTGAGTATCCTTGTACCTAGCCTCCATCATATTTCAAAACATTTGAAGTTGAATTTCATGCTGATGATCAGCATACTGCCTTTGTTGAAGAAGCATAGGTTGAAATAAGTGCCATAGCTCAGTGGGGGATGGAGCTGATGTTGCAGCAGTGGGTGGAGCTCTTTGAGATTGTAACAAATGTTGCAGCATATTTTTGATATCTGCAACAGAAGTTTCAATTTTGTCTACTCTCTCCGTCAATTCTTTGTATTTTAAACCATCACCCAAATGAATGGGATCATCCGATTTCCTACTAATAGTGGTTGTATCAGTAGTTGACTTAGGAAAAGTTTCCCAAAAATCATCCACGGATGCCCCTTGTTCTTGGTACTGGGGACTTCTTTCCTCAGCAGTGGTTACCTTAGTAAACACACTAGTGGGTAATGGAAACACACTAGTGGTCACCTTGGTTCCCAAAGAGGAAATTGCCTTCAAGGGAGGCTTACTAATGAAACTACTATCCAGGTGTAAATCAGTCGATTCAACACCTGTAGTAGCTGCTCCACTTAAACTACTGACATGAATTACTTGTAACTCCTGCAGTGTAACCTCCTCAGTTGTTGATGGGTTAGCAATGATAGAGGAAACAGACTCAGTCACTTGTTGATGTATTTTCTCAGTGATAGGTTGTTGAGAAGAACTGATTTTTGTCTGATCCATATACAAAGCATTCAACAGGGGTATGAAAGATGGTGGAATTTGTGAAGTGAGGATGGGAGTAGAAAGAGAATTTGCCCCGGGAGCAGGGCTGTGGGAGATGGATTCAAGTGAATCCAGAGCTTCATAATGTGGTGTCCCTGTGGATACAACCTGATCCTTTTGAGAGGATGTAGGAGGAGTTTTAGGCTCAGGTTGAGATCTTTCTTCCATCTGCTGTGAGGAACTAGCAGCAGTGGTTATTGGTGACTTTGTGTTGTCACAGGAGTTACTTCTGGGATGTCATCTTCCAGAAGATCCTTTTTGGAGGGTTTGGGGGCTTTTTGGATTTTTTCTTGATGGTCTTTTTGGTGATTGTTGGTGTGGGTTTCACAGCAGTGGTTGTGCTGCTGTGATCACCAGGAGTAGTGGGCTCAACAACAGGGACCTGAGGAGCAGAGGTTGTCTCAGCTAAATTCTGCTCAGGTTCCTCTGTTTGTGTTTTAGAAGGTTTTGACAGACTTGTGAAAGTTTCAGAAGATAGGTTGTTTATTTGAAAAGGATTTCCTTGGATGAGCACATGTGCACTATCCTTTGGAATTTTCTTTTGTAGATAAAAAATTAAAAATCTAGGAAACAATAAAAATGGTTTTTTCTTTTCTATGATATTGTTAACATTTTTTGACTATATCATTGAAAATCTCCTAGGAGTAGTTAAAATCAACTTCAGCTATTATAGCATATCCCAGGTATTGGATTTTCAATGGTATTTCATTGAAAGCTGTTGTTTTATTTGACACAAACATGAGGAGGGTATGGAATAAAAATCTCATGGGAGGTGGAAAACTCCCTTTTTGCAAAGTGTCTTTTTTAATTTGTTCCTCATACCCCCCTTTCAATCAAATCAGTTTGATATTCTTCCTTTGGGAAAGAACTATTACCTGTTTGATCATTGATTTCAAAAACCTCATAAATGGTTTTTGGTGTGACAACAACCTGAATTCCCCCTACTGTTGAAGTAATAGCCCAGGGCTTTTTGTCCTGAACCTCAATTTGTGCATGTTTCCAGAAATCACGTAGGGTATCTAGGTAAATTGGTGCATTACAGGTCAACAAAGTTTTGTACTTCGAAGACGAAAGAGTATCAATAATGGAGTGAAAGGTTGTGTTTTGACTTGTTTTCTCAAGTGTACACAGGTAGTTATGAGGGTTTTTTAGTGCGAGAGCCATGGTGATTTGAAAGTAGGTGCGAGAGAAGAAGATGAATGATTTGAAGGATTTTGATGGAAACTGCTTTTGAAAGGAATTTTGAATTCGATTCGACAGTGAAAACCCTGTTTGGGGTTTTGATCAGGGTTTTATAAGGTGAAAAAGTGAATGCTGACGTGGCAGCGGTTACAAAGATCTGACGGCTAAGTACTGACCACGTGACAACCTCTGATGATTAATGGATGACAGTTGTTTAGGAAACCACTGATGATCAATATCAGTGGTTTACAGTGGTGAAAATGAAAATAGTGACTGACTTTTAACTATCAGTGGATAGCCATCAGTGGGTTAAAACACTGATGTTTGATCAACAGTGATTAACAGTGAAAATGAAGGAACAGGGGTTGACTTTCAGCAGTGGATGATATCAACAGATCAGTTGTTTGAACCAAAACAGTGGTTATGACAGACTTTTAAGGATTAATGAAAGTTTTCATTTTTAGCTATTTTTAAGGATGGATTTTTGATTTTCTGAAAACATTTTAATGCTTTTTATTCATAGAAAAACATGATTTTGCCTGTTATTCCATGTTAAGCATGCCAATCCTAGAGATCAAGCTTTCAAAGGTGGATGTGTCTAAAGCCTTTGTTAGCACATCTGCCAGCTGATCTTTAGTTGGAACATGGTGCAGAGAAATCAAACCTTTTTAATAGCAATCCCTCACAAAATGATGTCTGATGTCAGTATGCTTGGTGGTTGAATGTGAAACTGGATTTTTGATGATATTTTTTGATGCCTGACTGTCCAACATGAGAGGTGTCTTTAAGGCAGTGATACCAAAATCCAGCAATTGATTTTTAAGCTATAACAGTTGGGCTGTACAGCTTACAACAACTATATACTCTGCCTCAGCAGTGGATGTTTTAACAGCTGCTTGCTTTGCCAAGACACTAAGCAATTGCTTTGGAATTGGCACCCTCCTGAAGTAGACTTCCTTGTTGTGTTACATCCAGCAAAGTCACTGTCTGAGAAACCTGAAAGCTTGATATTTTCATCAGCTGGATACCAGATACCAAGTGTATGAGCACCTTTTAAGTATCTGAATATCCTTTTTACAGCAAAAAGATTTGACTTTCTAGGGGCTGATTAGGATCTTGCACAAACACATGTTGAAAACATGATGTTTGGCCTAGATGCAGTTAGGTACAATAAAGACCCAATCATGCTTCTATAAAGAGTTTGATCAACCAAATCATCCTTCTCGTCAGACATGCTATTTTGGTGGTTGCTATGGGTTTACTACATGGTTTACAATCATTCATGTCAAATTTGTTTAACAGTTCTTTGGCATATTTTCCTTGATGAATGAAAGTACCATTTTGCAGTTGCTTTACTTGGAGACCAAGAAAGCACTGTAGTTCAACCATTGCACTCATCTCAAACTCAGTTATCATGAGTTTTCTGAACTCTTCACACATTTTTGAACATGTTCTTCCAAAAATGATGTCATCCACATAAATCTGGACAATCATCAAGTCTTTCCCTCTCCATTTTAAAAACAGTGTTTTGTCAATTTTACCTCTTGTGAAACCAATAGAGAGAAGAAAGGTGGAAAGAGTTTCATACCAGGCTCTAGGTGCTTGTTTCAGGCCATACAAAGCTTCATTTAGCTTGTAGACATGATTTGGATTAAATGTATCCTCAAGACTAGAAGGTTGACAAACATATACCTCTTCTTGAATCTTACCATAGAGGAATGCACATTTGATATCCATTTGAAACACCTTTATGTTGTGGTTGACAGCACAGGCCAGGAATAGTCTGATAGCTTCCAATCTTGCTACAGGGGCAAAAGTTTCATCATAGTCAATGCCCTCTTCCTGTCTGAACCCTTGAACCACTAGCCTTGCTTTATTCTTGACAACAATGCCCCTTTCTTCAGTTTTATTTTTGAAGACCCACTTTGTGCCAATAGGACTTACACCCTTTGGCAGTGGTACAAGCTCCCATACTTGTTGTCTTTTAAACTGTTGGAGCTCTTTCTGCATGGCCTCTACCCAACTGTCGTCTTTCAGTGCCTCTTGGTACTTGACTGGTTGATGAAGTGATAGAAAGCCAGCAAAAAGACAAATGTTTTGGGATTGACTTTTGGTGAGCACCCCTTCACTGATGTTGCTAATGATTTGGTTAGGTGGATGAGACTTCAAGAAGATCAAATCTCCTTTGTATGGAACAATGGCATTTAAGGGTGAGGGTTGCAGATGTGAATCATCTGAGCTAACAACTGTTGGTGACTTTGATGATCCAACAATGTCTTGAAATGGAGGTGGAGGAATAGGAGGAAGTGGTGTGGAAACATGTTGATTTTTATCCACTGTTTGAAGATTTTTATCAACAGTGTTTAAGGATGTGGAAGCAGGGGTTTGAGGACTACTTTGGTCAACAACTGTTGAGGTAGCAGTGGATGAGCTTTGACAACTGTTTTGAACATCTGCTGCTCTGGCAATGGATGTGAACTTCTATTGTGGAATGATAATTTCATATCCATTGTCTGATGGAGCAGGTTGAGATGGACCTGCACTTAGTTGCAGCCATCATGGCACAATCACAGACACGTTCACTTTCTTCTGACTTCTTTTCTTCTTTTTCATCTTGCTTCTTCTCCTCTTCCTCAGCAGACCAGGGGTCAGATAGTGGTTCCAACAGGGGTTCTGAATTTTCTCCCAATAGTTGTTCACCAACAGCAGTAACCACTACTTCTGCAATTGTATCCACTGTTTCTTCATTTGATTGTCCTTCTTCAGTTTCCAGCCCTTTTGGTATAGACTCTAATGCTATAAAAAGAAATCATCACTAGAAGCATCATTTTTAGCATAGAGAGCAAAATTTTCATTACCTAGCTCATCAGGCAAGCTACTCCAATCAACAAAGCCTTGGGTGAAAAAGCTTTGCTGATTTGGTTGAACAACTATTGGTGTAGCTTGTTGAGGTGAAACTTGTTACACCTGAACCTGAGGAGCTGGGTGACGTGACCGTGTCGTCCCGATCAGCCAAAAACCCAATTAAACCTAGGTAGCTAGGGTAAGTCGGGTATCGTATCCACGAAGAGCATGTGGTCAGTACCGCACGACCTGTTCGATTAGTTAGACCATTTACAAAAATGTACAAAGTGATTATGAAGCTTGCTAATTTTAATGGTTTGTTTGGTTTGAAAAGAAATCGGAGTGAACCGACAATTGGTTGTTATCGAAAACAAATATTTATTAACTAAGATTGCAAAACTAACTACTTAATTAAAAACAATAATTTGGAACAAGGTTCGCACCCGGTTCGACAACTGCAAGACCTAGGGTTCCTACACGTTAGACTTAATTTAGTTGTATTTGATTATTGACGGATTTAGTATTACGTGGCTTAGGTGCCAAGAGTTATCAACGTCATAGACAACGGACCACACTGCACTTCGTTACCAAGAACATGTAAATCCTAACCTATAGCAAGGCATAATTGCACATATTCATTTCACAAAGTCAAATTTCATAACTCATTCGACAATTCATGAATCTAATACAAATGCAAGACAATTGATATAAGTTTCAAATGGTTAAATACAACTAGTCACAAATTAAATCATAAACAAAATATTGAAACCCTAAAATTCTTACAAAGTCTACACCGGGGTGAAACTTTAGGAGATTAGCCGCGTATACTCATGACGTCTCGCAATAACACCAATCACAAAATCTTGTGCTCCCTTCTTGAATTGCGTGCAAAGCAGCCAAGGGGCTGCTACCTCCTCTCGAGCCGTGTGTTCCCCCACTGTTGAATTCCTTTTCTTTTGTATGCAGTGACCTCTTTTCTTATGGACCTCCTGCCTCCTGGAAGTTCCTTAGTGGCCCAACCACATAGTTGATGATAAAGCCCGTGATTCCTTTTGCAGTCTAATTATTTTAGCCCATCATTTTGTAAATTGTGGTCCAAAACAATTTTTTGTACTCATATCACTAGGAATTTAATGCCACTAATACCACTTTGTGAATTGCCAAATTCACGTAAAGATGTATAAATTGGTATGAGCTTTAATTGTTCATCATTTAATCTTCTCTTTGTAACATAATTGCATTCTTCAACTCTCACTAACCTATAAGACCAATTAATGTAATATAAAGAATAATGTATATATTATATTAATGCACATAAAAGATTATTGTTACAAAATAAACAGCTACAAATCAGATTTTTATCTCAAATTTAATATAAAGGCATCGTTTGGATATATTTCTTTCATAACCTACAAAATATAAAAATTGATCAAAGTAATATATTTTGTACTAATATTAATGCATTTATATCATAATTAGAAATAAAATAAGGTGTACCTAATATATACCGATCACATCCCCACACTTGTCTTTTGCTTGCCCTCAAGCAAATCGGCTTTTCACTTTCACGTGGGTCGAACAAGAAACACACGTCCCATTCCCGAGACTAAGGTTAAGGTCTAATGTCATACCCAGTTCAAACTTTTTACAATTTATAAAATATGTAACGTTAAAGTGAATAATCACATATAAAATGGTTATCCAAGATTAACCCGCCCTTGAAACTAATAAATCATGCACATCCCTCACAATGTTCTCTCCACTCGGTTTAAAATTTGGCTAATAGATAATGAATTAGCACTTTTCAAGTAATCACTCAAAACCGATTAGAACACGTACCCGCATAGCCTTGCAACTCAATCATTCTCCACCACTGAACACGAATACTAAGCAGAAGTCAAAAGGGCTTTGGAGGGTTGTAACGGGGCTAGGTTAAGGGTATGGAATAGGATTTTTTTAAGTGGCTACGGTGATGAAAAATTCGATTTTTATTACAAACGACTACTCTAAACAAAACTAAACTATAAACATCAACTACAAGGCAACAACTTTAGCCTTTTATTCAACAACTACTAACTTCATCTTTTTTTTCTCAACGCTTTTTCATAACATTTTCTGATTTTTTTATATATGAATAAATCACAACTATACAAACTTAACTCCTATAATCGAATCTTCATCACATGGGTTTAAAAAGAAAAGGCTTATGGTTATAGGCTAATTGGGTTGGTCAAACGAAAGGTTTAGGCTCAAAGTGGGCGACTATGGGATTTGTTTGGGTAAGGATAGATAAATGGTTTTAAAGGAAAAGGTTCACCTAATGCCTTAATCATTCTCGTGCTTGTATTCGGTCTATGGTCTCGAACGTATAAAAAATTGCAAGTTCTACAATACGCGATCAATGGTCCACTCAAACAAAGAAACATGTATATGTAAATCTATGATATAAAAGTGGCTCAAAACCTCACGTATATAAAGGGTGTGGTATGTGACATGCATAATGTACTAGTTTCTTAGGCGGATTATTCCCAAATAACCACCCGCTAAATACCCGTCATGCTAATTGTTTGAACTTGACCATGACAATAGATCAAATGGGTTGTGCTATCCCTCGTTGACTTATTTACTTATGCTTTTAAGATCGCTTTTGAAACAAGAAATTTTAGAAATTTTTTTTGAAATTTTCCCCCATCCCCACACTTGAGGTAAACATTGTCCTCAATGTGTAGTGTTTAAATGAACGGGTCAAAATCAAAAACTTTTACTACTCCTCGATCCCCACACTTGAGGTAAACATTGTCCTCAATGTGTAAGAACTAGAGTTTTAAAACGCACAAGGGATGTGACACGACTAACCTCCCCAAAATTTCACCCCGGAAGAATAATGTACACTTTGCAATCCACTTATTTGCTAACTAAAAATCAAAAGTAAAAAGAAACGTATGCACCTAATTTTTAAGCTCATTCCTCGTGTTCTCTTCTTCTCTTCAAGAAAGCGGTCGTCCCACGAACATAATGTACCTACAAATCTTAACCCTTGTGTAGAAGAATGCTTCTCACATCCATTAAAATTTATTAGCTACCTAGTTCTACCACTTTTATGAGAAAATATTACTAAGTCATACATTAATTTACTTTGATTTATGTGGAAAAATAATTTACAACAATAACAAGCCTAACTCACTTTCGTAGGAATCACGGTTGCATTTAGCGTATGCAACAAGCCCTTTTAAACCTTCCGATAGCTCGGGAGGACGAGTAGGTCTCGTGAGGGTTATATAGGGAACACACTCACAACGTTCATTTAACTAGGAAAATAAAATAAAACCGAATAATAGTACAAACTCTACAACAATTATACCTGATTTGCTTCTCATGGTGGTCGAAGTGCACATTTGCCTACCGAGTTTCCAACATACGCTCGATAGTTGGCATGCCGAATCCACTCTCTTTTTCTTCTATTCGGCATGCGTAATGTACAACTTCGGGGTCGCTTCTTACCAAACCGGCCAATGTCTTGCAACGCTACCCTTCGAATCCTTATACCCGAACCATCATCCCCAACTTTGTTGGTTGGAGTGATAAGTATGGGAGAAGGATAGGCATGAATGTGGGCTTCTTTCGGATCCGATTCGTCTTGCGGTGTCATATCTTCCGCTCGGTTCAAACATTCGATTACTTGCTCCGGAAGTTCCATAACCTCTTCCACCACATCACCATTCACCATTGTATCACTAGCCAACACCTCTTGATCTCGTCTAAGTTGATCCAATTCTTCGGCGAGTTGACTCACTTTCTTTGCCAAGGCTTCATTAGCTTTATCCTTCGCCTCAAGTTCGTTCTTCAGTTCCATCTTAATCTCTTGATTTGAAATAATGATAGCATTCATGATTGCATCGAGCTTGGAACTTGTTGAATCTTGAGGTTCCTCGTATGCCGGTTGAGGGTATTCATAATAATAATCGTCATACTCCTCCTGGTAACTTGGGAAACGTTGCATCTCGGGTTCATAACTATCATAATCCCACTTTGGCTCATAATTGTTGTTGACATTTGACTGATAGTATCCCTGATATAAAGGTGTCTTGTAACCGGACTTTATTTTTTCTTTCCAAAACACTGGGCAATCTTCATGTATGTGAACTTTGCCACAACAAGGGCATGACCGGTAAGCTTCGCTTTCTTGCTCTGGTGGTGGATTATCGTATGGATAGTATGAGGATGGACCATTGAAATCTTCATAATCCGCCCTCCTATATTCAAACAATCCGCTGAGGTAGTCTTCCCGTTCCTTGTTGGCTTGAACTTTTTTCGTAGAAAACAGAGCAATCCTCTAAATAGTGCTCTCCGCTTCCGCAACACTCACACGGATCATCATCTACCCAATTCATATTGAAAGATGGTACCTGCAAAACATGTACCTGCACAAAGAAGCTCGACCACCCGTAGTAAAATCACAAATATACGAGAAAAAGGAAAGAAAATAAACTAAACTAAAATCGAACAAGCAATGAAATACTAAGCGCACTAGCTCCCCGGCAACGCCGCCATTTTGACGTGACCGTGTCGTCCCGATTAGCCAAAAGCCCAATTAAACCTAGGTAGCTAGGGTAAGTCGGGTATCGTATCCACGAAGAGAATGTGGTCAGTACCGCACGACCTGTTCGATTAGTTAGACCATTTACAAAAATGTACAAAGTGATTATGAAGCTTGCTAATTTTAATTGTTTGTTTGGTTTGAAAAGAAATCGGAGTGAACCGACAATTGGTTGTTATCGAAAACAAAGATTTATTAACTAAGATTGCAAAACTAACTACTTAATTAAAAAAAATAATTTGGAACAAGTTTCGCACCCGGTTCGACAACTGCAAGACCTAGGGTTCCTACACGTTAGACTTAATTTAGTTGTATTTGATTATTGACGGATTTAGTATTACGTGGCTCAGGTGCCAAGAGCTATCAACGTCATAGACAACGGACCGCACTGCACTTTGTTACCAAGAACATGTAAATCCTAACCTATAGCAAGGCATAATTGCACATATTCATTTCACAAAGTCAAATTTCATAACTCATTCGACAATTCATGAATCTAATACAAATACAAGACAATTGATATAAGTTTCAAATGGTTAAATACAACTAG